>OY740718.1:67578614-67769983 GCA_963513945.1 Hydrotaea diabolus
CGGACATTTATTGACTGTAGCTCTAAAAAAAATAGGATTGAAAAATGCAGACGTCTTTTGGTGAAGCACGCTGATAACTTGCACAGAAAAATTTTGTTCATCGATGAAAAAAATTTCCGTTCAGGAAAAATTTAACAAGCAAAATGATAGAGTGTTTGCGAGGTCATCTAAGGAAGCATTTGAACTGATCCCAAGGGTGAAAAAGGGCCATCACCCAGCTTCAGTCATGGTTTGGTGGGGTGTCTCTTTTCTGCGAACAAGGAGTCAAAACATCGTCCAAAGTTTACCAAAAAACCGTTTTGGAAGCTGTTGTGAAGCCTCAACAATTCCCTGTTCCAAAACCAGCTATGGACTTTCCAGCAGGATTCTGCGCTGGTCCAAAAAGCTAAAACGTCCCAGGCCTGGCTTCGAAACAATTTGCCAGCGTTCATTTCCTCTAAAGAATGACCCTCAGGCAGCCCAGATTTAAACCCATTGGATTGCAAATTGTGGACGGTTTTAGAGGACAAAGTTTGTCACAAGAGATACCCCAACATTGGATCTCTTAAGACTGCTTTGGTTAGTGCTGTGGCCAATTTTTCAATGGACGAGATCGTGCAGCTATTGACGATTGGCCAGTGCGACTTAAGGCGTGTGTAAAGGCAAAAGGCGGACATTTCGAATAAATAGATTCTTTTTAGATACAATATACATCAATAAATATATTAAAAAATATTTCGTCCAAAAACATTCAGTACTTTTTAATTTACAGCATAAAACGTGTTTAAAGGATTTATGTCCTTACTAAGTACTTATAAGGACACACTTAAAGGCCATGGTAGCCCTTACTTCCGCAAACTTTATACATTTTTTTATATATATACTCGTGAATATATGTATATATACATAATATTTGTGTGTAGTTTGTGTACATTGTGTTTTCTGCACAATGCCATAATGGTGGCAAACAAACCCTTGGCTGCACTGGGCAAAGATGTCCCCGGTAATGGGGAAAATATTATCAGTCATTGCATTACTCGTGTTGTTGCTGCCGCAGTATTTTTTTGTTGCTGTCTTTTTATTTGGAAACAAAGAGACAACAACAAAGTAACAACAAACAAACAAATGAAAGAGTAAATGAATAAATGAAGAAATAACAAAAGTCGTCTAATTATATTTCGTCGTTCATAGTTACTGGTTGTTGCTGTCAAGGATAAGACCTGCTGCAATATTTGTTTAACCCATATTACCCCATGTCTTTGAGGACATGGAAGGAAACTCTTGTCGAATGTACCCTATCTACTTACATTTCACTTGGGGTATAAGTGAAGAATAAGTTCTGCTATGGGGGGTCGTGTTTTGTTTCTCTCTTTGGCGATATCAAGTGGAAACCATAGTTTATTCACGAAAAGAAATAACAAAGGCTAACAGAGTTATTAGAACGTATTGCAGAATACAAAGTTAAAGCGACATTAAAACATTATGTGGTTTTTAATAACAGCGTTCAAACCCGAAACTGAAAACTGACAAATGGATTTTTATGTCCAAACCCGACAGTCGGTTTCTCAAAAATATCTTAAACCCGATATGTCGGCGATCATGTTTTTCTGTCGGGTATTCCAGTTTTCGGTTTTTACATTGTTATATGTGAAAGCAAAGAAAATTCATAATATTTACATACGAAATGCGTTAATATTCAAATTATTTAAGCTATACCAACCTTTAGGTGTACTGCTCAACTCAGAATCACTAGTTAAATCCATTTTACGATATCTGTCTTTCCTCACTCCGTCCGTCAGCTCTCTTTCTGAAGCTTGTTTTCAAACTACAGGTCGCAATTGTTGTCTGATCTTCATGAAATTTGCGAAAGTAAGTTTTTTGGATAAAGGCTGTTGACTTTTATTAAAACCGGAAAACAAAATATAAATGAAGCCCCGCACATATGTGTAATCGCTTTTATGTAAATAGCTCTAGAAGCCAGGTAGTTTATCCAACATTGATGACATTTGGCACAGTTCATTAGATCGATCAGCTCAGAAAAAATGGTTTATTCCGGTCTACATTTTCATAAAGCCCCAGTCCAAAGATCTCGTCCGATAGAAAATACAACCGCTCTAGAAAATGCATATTAATTCCGTTAATAACGAATATCAAACAACAATTCGTAACCGATTTGAGGAATATAGGATTTTATATCGATAAAGACAAACTGCCTGGAAGCCCAAAAATCGCTTTACCTACAGTCACTTTTTTTAATACACGGTTTTGAAAAAAATCCCGGTTTTTTTGGACCACCTTGTCATTTGTGTGGAAGGTACAAGAAGGGGCGTGGAAAGGATCCAATTTTTTGTCAGCTAATGTTTTTTATAAACTGTTCTCCAAGTAAAAATTTTCAGCAGAACCCTATGAAAAGTAATAAAGATGTTATGCGATTACTTAACGTGGGAAAATTGGTGGATGTTACCAGAATGGGGAGTGTCTACCATTTTTTACGCGAGCAAGTACAAAGCCATTATACAAATATTACGGTGTTCAAAATTTAAGCTAATTGCATGCACTAAGGGACAAATTATGATGGTTCTAATCTACACTGAAACGATGGCATTTGTGTGCGAGGTACCAGAAGGGACGTGGCTAGAAATTTAGTATAGTGTGTTGTAAGAGATCTATAAAAAAATTGGTAAAACCTATACATATGGGTCAATGCTTTCCGGCAAACTCTCCGTTAAAAACTTATCTTAAGATGTGATTTCCAGCCGCTATACAAAACATTTTTTACATTATATCTGGTCGAATTTGGTAAATAGCATTATATATAACATAGCCTGAAAAAATTTCTCCATATCAGTCAATGTTTTTAAAAAGTCGCCCCCTAATAAAGGTCTTTCTTTACGCCCTGGAATTGATTTTAAATCCGAGATTTGTTACACTTTTTACAGGAGCGATATAGTACTATAAACTTAGTAGGGACATAAATACTGTTACAACATTGAACACACCCATTTCAATAGTAGAACTGAACATACCCCGTTAATGTCATATGGGTTTTGAAAGCTACATTCAGCTTTCAAAAGAAAAGGATTGAAAATGCAAACGTCTTTTGGTGAAGCACGCTAATAACTTGCACAGAAAAATTTTGTTCACCGATGAAAAAATTGTTACTGTTCAGGAAAAATTTAACAAGCAAAATGATAGAGTGTATGCGCGGTCATCTAAGGAAGCATCTGAGCAGGTCCCAATGGTGGAAAAGGGGCATCACCCAGCTTCAGTCATGGTTTGGTGGGGTGTCTCTTACGATGCTGTCACTGACCTGCATTTCTGCAAACAAGGAGTCAAAACATCGGCCAAATTTACCAAGAAACCGTTTTGAAAGCTGTTGCGAAGCCTCTTAACAATTCCCTGTTCCAAAACCAGCCATGGACTTTCCAGCAGGATTCTGCGCCGGCCCATAAGGCTAAAACGTCCCAGGCCTGGCTTCGAAGCAATTTGGCAGCGTTCATTTCCTCTGAAGAATGGCCCTCAGGCAGTCCAGATTTGAACCCATTGGATTACAAATTGTGGACGGTTTTAGAGGACAAGGTTTGTCACGAAAGATACCCCAACATTGGAACTCTTAAGACTGCTTTGGTTCGAGCTGTGGCCAATTTTCCAATGGACGAGGTTCGTACAGCTATTGACGATTGGCCGGTGCGACTTAAGGCGTGTGTAAAGGCAAAAGGTGGACATTTTAAATAGGTAGATTCTTTT
This sequence comes from Hydrotaea diabolus, assembly GCA_963513945.1. NCBI lineage: Eukaryota > Metazoa > Arthropoda > Insecta > Diptera > Muscidae > Hydrotaea > Hydrotaea diabolus. The sequence continues at coordinate 67,582,341 of OY740718.1, forward strand.
TGGATACAAAATACACCAATAAATATATTAAAAATATTTGATCCAAAAACATTTAGTTCTTTTTATTTTACAGCATAAAACGTGTGTAACAGTATTTATGTCCCTACTAAGTAGTCGGTCATTTATCTGTTATTGATCTTTATTGCGTCGTCGGAGTTGCAACTGCTTTAAGATAATCCAGGAACATAGGTTGTTGCTTTGTACTGATAAATCTTCTGTACCTGCACGTAGAAAAGAAGTATGGTTGGGATAACAATATTCGAAAACAACAATGTTATGATCCTCACAATTATAGTATAATTCAAATATAACCATACTATGATCCTCACAACCATACAATTCTCCACACAACCATAGTATGATTGGCGCGACAAAAGTATTGTGTTTTGGGTTTAATGTTAACAATAGTATGAGTTTTATTTTTCTTCTTTTGAATATGCTTTTTCGAAGAATGTTATTGTTACGGATATAATGCAAAAAATAGTACTTTTATATGGAAATTAAAATTTTTCAAACAAACTGCTCTGGCTTTGTTTAACTGAAATATTTTTTATAATAGCGCTTACGTTTCATGAGCAGAGTTTTTCTTCTGTTTTGAATTTGATGCATTTTAAAATAATTTTGATAATTAAAATCTATTGTTGACTACTAAATCCCATTCTAATAAATAATTTTGGGGATTATAGTATAATTGTGTGTGATCATACTATGGTTGTGTGCGATCATACTATGGTTGTTGGGATCATAATATGGTTGTGGAGATCATAGTATGGTTGAGTGTGAATCATACTATGGTTGTGTGGATCATAGTATGGTTGTGAGGATCATACAACATATTTATATTGTTGCATCAACCATATCATTATTTTTAAATTTGTAAAGAATACTATTGTTTCTTTTAAACAATAACCATTCAATAAACAATACTACGGTTCCGACGAACATACTTTTATTGCGGTAAACATATTATTATCGCCGTGATCATATAGAACCATATTTTTTCTCTGCGTGTATTCCTTGTTGTTAAGAGTTTGTTTTCTTCTAATTAATTCGTCAATATAAAGTCGTTCTTTCTTAGAAAACGTCGTATTGTGCTCTCATTGGTCTGTTTGTCGCTGATGTTTAGCACTCCTTTTCCTATAATGTTAGTGGCGTGCTGATTTGTATTTGTTATGGATTTTAAGAGCAACACCTGTTTTTTGATTTTGTCAATGACTTCAACCAAGCCAGACTATTCAGATAAAAAAAAAATGTTTTTTTTACCTGATGTTGAACCTGATTTAACTTCCATAATAGCCATGTACACCACGACGACCCAAAGTGAATTGCATGTATTTTAAAAATTCCCACACAAAAAACTGTTCTCTGTACAATGTGTAACATTTTTATAAATGCACCTGTGTCAACGTATACCCGCTCTTCTACTACTAGAGTAAAATTGTTGTAAAATAATCTGATGACTGCAATTAATAAAATCTACTTTTAATCTATGATCTATTGTCATCATATTATACACGAAGAAAAAAATATGGTTAGGGTGACAATATTCGAAAAGCATCATATTTGGTTGTTGCCCAACAACCTTATGATCCTCATTATAATTCACATACAACCTTAGTATGATCCTCACAAACTTAGTATATTTTACATACAGCCTTAGTATGTAGTTCATTACCATAGTATGATTCACACGCATTCATGGTTTGATCTCACTCAAACATACAATGATCCCCAAAACTATTTATTAGAATTGCGTTATGTTTTCATTCAACATTAGAGATTATTATTAAATAAGTTATTTAAAATACGTTTAATTAAAAAATAGGTATTATTTCTTTACCAATAGAAAAAGTGGTTAAAAAACGCTAGTGTTTCATTTATTAAAAATATTTCAGTTATATAAAAATTCTAATTAAGTGTGCGATCTTTATTGGTAATTTGAAAGGAAATTTTATAGCATTTATTTTTTTGAAAATAAATACCTTCAAATATTAGCCGCAACTACGTCTCCGGGTTTCCATTCTAAGGGTCCAATTTTGGATGACTCGTTCGAGCATTTTGACCGGTATGGCTTTAATGACACGTGTAATGTTGGCTTCCAAAACTTTAATCGTAGCTGGTTTGTCAGCATAGACTTTGGACTTTATGTTACCCCAAAGAAAAATGTCTAAAGCTGTGACATCACTCGATCTAGGCGGCCAACTCACGGCCTCTCAAGAGATCCATTGTTTGAGCAGATGTATGGCAAGTAGCACCGTCCTGTGGAAACCAAGTAGTCAAGATTACGGGCTTCAATTTCAGGTAGCATAAAGATCGATATTATAGCGCGATAGCGAACACCATTCACGGTTAGGTTCCGGCCATCATCATTTTTGAAAAACTATGCACCGATGATTCCACCAGCTTATAAACCGTACCAAACCTTGGTTTTCTCTGGGTATAATGACACCTCTTAAACCTCCTCTTGTTGCTCTTTAGCCCAAATGGGGCAATTTTGTTTATTGACTTTGCCGTTGAGCCAAAAATGGGCGTCATTACTGAACAAAATTTTGGTCGAAAACAGCGGACTTCTCATTCTTATTTCCATAATAGAATTACACAATTTGAAGACGTGGTTGCGGTGCCTTTCCAGTCTTTCAATGATGAAATGGCAAACAATACCGAAAAAAATAAAGACTAACTTAACTAACTCGTAATCTGTGAAAAATCCCTATTGAGAATAATACCTCTAGATTGATCACCCTTTATATAACATACCCAGGTTAAATTGCACCATATCAGTCAATGTTTTCATATAGCCGCCTCTTAAAAAACGTTCTTTACGCCCAAGAAGATTGATTTTAAATCAGACACTTGGTACACTTTTTACAGAGCGGTATAGTACTACTTATATAAACGAGGGTTGTTATTTATATTTCGGGTCCGGCAATAAAACATAATTGGTTTTATTGTTTTTCAAAATATTCGCACAAACCAATTTTCGAAGCACTTTTACGACTCCGATTGAGACACCTCCAGAACATGATTTTTGAACGCTTCAACAGCTGCTTCGGGCGATGAAAAATGTTGACGACGCATTTTATTCTTGATGCTGGGGAATAAGAAGAAGTCATTGGTTGCCAAATCAGGGCTGCGTTAATTCGACATCTTGAGTGGTCAAACAGCTCATCGTTTCAGCTGATGTGTGATAGCTCGCATTGTCGTGATACGAAATGATCCGTCTTCTCTTATTATCTTTCCTCATTTCTTTGAACACTGTTGGCAAACCGATGGTTGTATACCACTCAGAAATGACCGTTCTACGTTCTACTAGAGGCACTGTGGCAACATGGCCGGTTGCACCGAAAAAAACGCAATCATTTGTTTCGATGTCATTCTTCCACGAACAACTTTTGTTGGATTTGGCTCGGCTTGATAGACACATACGGGCGAGCGCTGTTTTGTTTCGGGTTCATATGCATAGATCCATGAATCGTCACCTGTGACAATGTTATAGACTGCCTTTGAGCTACCGCAGTTATACTTTGCACAAATCAAATTATGTGGGATCCAACGAGAACAATTTTTTTCACGGCAATGAACATGCAATATCTTATTGGTGCTTGTCATACTAATACCCAAGGATGTCTCAATCGCACGGTATGTCACATGTCGGTCTTGCTTAATCAGTATACGCACAGCATCGATGGTTTCTGGCAAAGTGACCGAAGTTGGACGTCCTTTATGAAATTCATCCTGAAGCGAACGGCTTCCGATATGGTGCTTCATCGCCAAAAGTCGAAACAAGTTGATTTAAACACTCTTGTATCCATTACCCACGCCGAAAATCGTAGAAAATCATCGCACGAAAATGTTCACGGGATAATTCCATTTTTTGACTGAGATGAATTTTTCAACACACTGTAAACAAAAAAATGGCAAAACGTTCTGAGTGAAGTTATTTAAAAAAAAATTAAAGAACAGTAAATTAGTACAGTTTAATTTACTATAGACAATTTCTAGTGTCACTTTTCTGATGTACTTAGTAGGGACATAAATACTTGATGTATATTGTATCTAAAAAGAGTCTACTTATTCGAAATGTCCGTCTTTTGCCTTTTCACACGCCTTAAGTCACACTGGCCAATCGTCAATAGCTGCAAGAACATCATCCATTGGAAAATTGGCCACAGCTCGAACCAAAGCAGTCTTTAGAGATCCAATGTTGGGGTATCTTTTGTGACAAACCTTGTCCTCTAAAATCGTCCACAATTTCCAATGGGTTCAAATCTGGACTGCCTGAGGGCCATTCTTCAGAGGAATGAATGCTGACTAATTGTTTCGAAGCCAGGCCTGGGCCGGCACAGAATCCTTCTGGAAAGTCCATGGCTGGTTTTGTAACAGGGAATTGTTAAGAGGCTTCACAACAGCTTCCAAAACTGTTTCTTGGTAAACTTTGGCCGATGTTTTGACTCCTTGTTCGCAGAAATGCTGGTCAGTGACCCCATCGACTCATGGACTTTTGCGTGATGCGGATTTCTGTGAATTCATGATTTAACGGCTTTGATGACATGCGGTGTTTGAACAGAGCGTGGGCGGGCCGACCGGTGGTGGTATTTTACATCTCCAGTCTCCTCAAACAGTTTTATGCATCGGTAGACGAACATGCGGCTAATCCCTAGTGGCCGAAGCGTTTGAAAATATCACTTTTTTCATTTCACACTTGAAAAGCGCTATTACAGCGGCACTGTTCTCATTATCTGACCACTCCATGGTGAAAGTTGAAACAATTTTAAAATCCCGTTACTAATGCCTTGAGGTTAGCTTTCTAAACCCATATGACATTAACGGGGTATGTGCAGTTCTTCTATTGAAATGGGTGTGTTCAATGTTGTAACAGTATTAATGTCCTTACTAAGTATAATATCCAAATGTAATTGGTCCATCGGTACACGGAGGAAAAAAACGGCCTCTGTAACATATTGTCCCAAACATATTTTGCAGGCAACATATATATGTTTGGAGCAGCTCCCAAACATATTATGTTTGGGATAGCAGCAATTTTCCCAAACATACATATGATTGTATGTAAACATGTATATGATTGTATGCAAACATATATATGATTGTGTGCAAACATATATATGATTGTGTGCAAACATATACATATATGATTGTGTACAAACATATATATGATTGTGTACAAACATATATATGATTGTGTGCAAACATATATATGATTGTGTGCAAACATATCTATGATTGTGGGCAAACATATACATGATTGTATGCAAACATGTATATGATTGTGTGCAAACATATATATGATTGTGTGCAAACATATATATGATTGTGTGCAAACATATATATGATTGTGTGCAAACATATATATGATTGTGTGCAGCATGTGGTTGAGTACAAATATGCAAAATAAGCGCAAATTCTGGTAATTGGTCTTCAGTATACCCTACCTGTACCACCATTTTGTTTTTATACAAAATATCATTAACAATTATTTGGTTCGTGAAAGATATGGGGACATGTAAACTAAACTTCTGAGCAATGCTTTCATCGTCACATTCGATATTTCTACCTACAACTATATTATTCGCATTAAATTCCTCGTAATTTAGTAAAAGATTGGCAATGCTAAGCTGATATTTAGTGAATAAGGTTTTAATTAAATTAACTCTAGAACTGTACGAAGCTGCACACTTTTTGAATGGTTGGTGGAACGCTTCAAACCGCATAGACGATAAATGTTTAAGAGGCCCAACTTCCTTTATAATCCTTCCATAATAAGTCAGATTGTATTTGTGTAATTTGTGTGGGGCAATAAACGGCGTCAGTATTACAGAACGTTTTGTTAATAAAAAGATTTGATATATTTAATTTATATTTAATTAATAATCTTCTTCTTTTATTTTGAATTTGTTGTACGTTGTAAAACAACAACAAATTTCTTTTACCGTTCACCAAATACATATTCAATAAAAAAACGACCTTCAGCTTTGCCAGACGAGTAAACATCATCAACTAATAATACCCTTTGGTGTCGGTCCCATTCCTCCTCCTTATACACACGATTACCATATATTCCCCTTCTTTGCACAAAACGATGAGTCATACAATAACGCTCTCTGAGAGTAATACTCTCTAAAACTCTAAAAAAAATATGTTCTAACATATTTTTGTGACAAAATTATGTTAGGACACAATCATATCTTTTTTTGATATGTTAGAATTGTGCCCCTAACATATTATGATTGTGGGCAAACATAATATGTTAACACACAAACATATATATGATTGTGCCCGTCCCCAAACATATATATGATTGCATGCAAACATATTTTTAACATATTTTTTTCTCCGTGTAGAGCGTACGGCTATCACAATAGTAGAATCTGGACGAAATGAGCTTTTACGAGAATTTGAAAAACATAAGATGTGTATCAATCAGTTTTGGAAAGCAATTTTTTGTATTTAAAATGTGCGAATTTTGTGTTTTTTGTTTGTTTAAATTTTTATTTTTTAGCGTTCTCTGAGAAATATAAACCAGGAATTGGTGCGTGACAGATGTAATGTTTTTATACGATATTTCGCATAAGAAGCATTTCGTTTATCGTTGACTTAAACCGCTACGGAGATTTAATATTTGCGTAGTGCGGCTGTGCTTAAATATTACGATAATACAATTCAAGTGCAGTCAAAAACCTTTCGTTTATTATTGTGAATGAAGGCAGTACTATCTAGTATGATTGTCTTTCGCTACTTGGTGTCGCTGTGTGACAACCGAAACTCACAAAAACAAGGCATCTCCAAGAGCATAAATAATGAACTACTCAAATAACTCAACAAAGAAAGTAAAAACCCGAAAGAATTTGCAGACGTTGGTCGCTGGATGGCCCTTCCGCCCTAAAATTTTCTGTACCCAGTGCTGCCAGGCAAATTTTTCGAAAAATCGTTTAATTTGAGTAGGAAAATTGTCAAATGTTTAAAAGAAATCGGCAACAAATCGTCACGCAAAAAGAATTATAAAAAACACACTTTTAAGGGTTTTATTACACAAAAGATCACTTTAAAGTTAAATAAACAAATTTATGACTTGTACAGTTTTTATTCTGGTTTGAGACCTTTTTTTTTGTTTCATTTTCAGAATCAACGTAAAAAATTTATAAAATTTATTGGACTTGGTTGCCTGGCAGACTGTACAACTGTTTCTAAAGCCGCCACGGTTTTTCTTCAGCAAGGACTACTTCGGCAACAAATTAAATGACTTCTACGGGAGACTGATTTGAATTACTGAGAATTATCCCTTGCGTATAGTCTTTGAACTGTGCGTAGAGCAATCTTTAAAGCGCTATATCATTTCTACCAATTCCGTTTCGCTTGGCTCTTCGTTGAAAACCATAAATGCAAAGATGCAACAACCTTTGCATTCTGTGTAGCTGTGTTGCCCATCAGTTGCCAGAAGTATAAAACATTTTCATATTTTTTGTTGGTTGCCGCAATCGTAGCTTCGTGTTTACTGCAATCTACTCGTTTAGTTCGTCATTGTTACAAGTACTAGCTAACGTCGAGTTTTTTTTTATCGAGTTTTTCAAAACAAGAGAAAGTCGATTTTTTAACTTTTCCAAAACTGAAAGTAGATTTTTAAATGTGACGCGCAAAATAGAAAGGGACCTAAGGGTAAAAACCAGTTTTGTTCAGGAGAGCCATTTTAAAAATTTAAATACGTGAATCTTTGGTGTAGAATCGTCGACTTCACTTTCATAAAACGCTCATATCTCGGGGAGGGAACACTTTTGGGGCATGGTATCGGTCTCATTCGATGCTCAGATGTTGTCCACATCAAAAAACAAAAAAGTGAAAATTGATTTTTTTACCCTTAGGTCCTTAATATTTGTATATGAAATATTTTTTTATTAAAATAATGATTCTTTCTGGTTTAAATTCTGTACAATTTTAAGGTATAAACGTTGCACACGTTAAACATTAAACTTTGTTATTGAACTACATATCTAAGTAATACTTATACTCGTATTGTTATTGGCTAAATTTGACTTTAAAGCTGAGTAGAAGTGGCAACCTAAACGAGCATTACATTTTTAAATATAAAGATTTGTTTTCTCGAAGACGAATTTTTCCAACAAGCATGTCTAGCTGCTTCCTCAGAAGGCCTCCAGGAATATGGTTAATAATATTTTCACAAGTATGAAGATATGAGATTTGTATTTCCACAGATTCAATAACCATTTACAGTCGACCTTGTCCACATGACATTGCTTACGTACAATTTTCGATATTGTACTTCAAAAAACAATGTTTTATTCAAATAATTGTAGTATTAGTAAATTGGTGGCCAAGTAAATGTAGTCTTATTAATTTTAATGATTTTATAAATATCGCATTCGGTATTCATTGAATATGAATTAAGATTAAGCACACAAGATTGTATGTAACAAGCAAGAAAATGTACCAAAAGAAGACCACCTGCGCATGTGTGGATGGATGTAAATACCTCTCAATTATTGCCTGTTATGCACACTCGCTTCCCATAATAGGCTTATAATGACAGTCATTTAATACTCGTAATGACCATAACACCTCAATAGAAGTCACATGAGTCCCATACTTACATATTTGCAATTATATAATGCAGTTCCCATATAATTGTGCGTGTGTTATTAGGGATGCCAATCGAGATGACCTAATCGATAAGCGTGAAGCTATACTTTTAGTTCACATTTAAACAGCACACAAGTAACAGTTTTTATAAAAAAACTTGTAGAAGGTTCACGAAACGAAGTCCAATCAATCTTAGTGATATATATGGGTTTGCTCTTAGGCCGCCGCGAAATTTGGATATGTTTTCGTAATGAAAATTGGACACAAAAATTGTTTCGTATTTGGGATAAAGTTTCATAATTTCATAATGAACTATTGTCCTAAAGGTCCAATTAGTCTTGACGGTGGACGGTTGATTCTGCAACCTGCAGAAGTCTACCGTCGTCAACCGTCAAACTGTAGTTATCTCCCTCTAACACATTCAAATTTGCAACCCTAACTGAAATAGCTGATTGTCTACCGTCAACCGTCCACCGTCAACCGTCAATACTAATTGGCTCTTAATGAATACTGCCTGTCGTCTGCAGTCCATCTATTCAAATCAAACTACAAACTGTAATTGTATCCGATCTTGATGTAATTCGACAGAAGAAAGTTTTTTGGATCACGGGCTATTAAAATTTAAACGGTTCAGATTTAGATATAGACCCTACTCATATGTTCAACTAACTTGATGTCATTAGCTTTAAGGCTCGATTAGTCTTGACGGTTGACGGTGGATGGTTGATTCTGCAACCTGCAGAAGTCTACCGTCGTCAACCGTCAAACTGTAGTTATCTCCCTCTAACACATGCAAAATGCAACCCCCAACTGAAATAGCTGATTACCTACCTCAACCGTCCACCGTCAACCGTCAAGACTAATTGGGCCTTTAGATGCCACATATTACATTCAATCTTGACGTAATAAGAGACAGTTCAGTTAAGTAAAATCGCTCTAGAACAACCATATTTATTCCGATTTCGATGAAATTTTATATAGTGTATAATGAACAACCAATTTGGGTCAAATAGGTACATTTTTGGATATAGCGCACAATAATTTTTAATTGGGTATCATACGATGTCAAAAAAAACATTTATGCCATTTAGTTAAATTTCGGGCCCTTGGAGCGACTTCCCGGCCCATTCAGACATGGAAACCCAGCAACAAAATGAAAAAAACAATAGTATTTATTATTCTAGTTGTCCAAAAAACAGTTCTTCTTACACATGTCCATATTGGTAAAAAAAATACATCTGGGAAAATGTATAAGTACAACAGTTATTTAGACACCTGCACTTATGGGTAGAAAAACCCTGCGGCCAAAAACTCGTTCCTATTAACATGTTGATACGAAGAGCAAAACATAACGCTAATTCGTCAGAAAAAAGTGCAGGATATAATATATTAGGCCAAGCCTGACAGGCTTTTGTACTAGTTTCATATGAATTTTAAATTTCCGACTTAGCGAAGTGACCTTATATGTAACTCCGAAAAACCGGTGTTTTACCCGTAACTCCAGATTTTGGAGGTGTTTGGGAAATTTCAAAACCGGTTTCCTGTTCTACTCAGCAAGATCTACAAGAAAAATAATATCACTTCCCAGGTATTATGACTAAATTCTTTTTTGTTACACTGTGTAATTGGCACACGTTCTCGTATGAGTAGACGAACGACAGCCTTCGTTGTTGAATTCGAATTTTACGCACCGGGTGACGAGTTATGTGGGTTAAACCCTGTATTAAACTTATTTGTGTAGGAGGTTCCAACAGGAGCGTGGCTATGAGGCTGCAGTTCTTCTTTCCAAATCAGTTCAAAAACTTAAAATCGGTTTATATTCAACCAAGTTACTGGCATATAAGTGCGTACGATCCGAAAACCCGGTTTTTTTTAACCGTAACACCAGATTTTTGAGGTGTTTGGGAAAATTCAATTTCCGGTTTCCTGTTCTACTCAGCAAGATCTACAAGAAAAATAATATCACTTCCCAGGTATTATGACTAAATTCTTTTTTGTTACACTGTGTAATTCGCACACGTACTCGTATGAGCTGACGAACGAAAGGCTTCATTGTTGAATTCGAGTGACTGACTTTCGTTCGCTCATGTTTTCGTTTGCCGTAGAGAAACAGGGTATACATTTGCGCATGGTAGGATTTTATATGTGTCTTATATGGCGGCAAAACCGCATAACTCAGTGTGATAAATTTGAGCTAGTCGGATTTAGAATGTAGATTGAGAAGCCGATACGGTCGAGGGCTGTTTATAAGCCGGTCATAACTTAAGCAAGATGGGATTTAATCAATTTGTTTAATCAGTGTCTTTTCCCTAAATTGAGAGACATTCGAATGGGGGCTATTCGGAAACTTGAACCCATATGTTCAAACTTTACCAGAATTGGTTATTTATAAGTTCTAAAAGTCTGACAATAATTCAAGCAAGGTGGGATTTAATTAGTTTCTTCTCCCTACTTTGAAAGATCACGAAAGGGGGCTATTCGCAACCTAAACCCATATAAAATTTCACCAGAATTGGTTAGTGGCCGTTAATAAGTTTTAAAAATTTTACAACGTTTCGTCTAGATCGCTTCATATTTGCTAAGCGCAAAAACGAATATGTGACGCGCAAAATAGAAAGGGACCTAAGGGTAAAAACCAGTTTTGTTCAGGAGAGCCATTTTAACGATTTAAATACGTGTATCTTTGATGTACCATCACTTTCATAAAACGCGCATATCTCTGGGAGGGAACACTTTTGGGACATGGGATCGGTCTCGTTCGATGCTCAGATGTTGTCCACATCAAAAAAAAAAAAAAAAATATAGACTAAATTTTACTATCTGATGCGATTGGGCAAATTTGCCCAATTTAGTCTATCGGTATATTCGTTATAAACATGAGCTCTAGCTACGTTCTTTTTGGTTTTATTAACATCAACATAAAATTGAAAACCCCGATCCAAACCAAAGTTTTATGCTGGTTGGATGGGTGCTGCAAATAAAACAATGCATCTGTCAACATTTGGACAGTGCCCATAAACAATGATTTAAAGGTAAAATAACTTTACTTTGCATTTAATGCAAAAGGGCTTGTTTAAAAGGTAGTCCTATAAGATTATGATGGAATCAAATCCCATAGTTTTCATATCGACAGCCCTTGTTATTGTGCAGGTACATCAAGTGCAACGAGTTTTCTTTCATTACGCCAACGTGCCTCTTAGTCATGGTAATCAATCTGATACATGCGTGCGTCCATATATGGGTCGCATATTGCGTTCAAGCTCTTTGTGCACAATCAGATATACGGAAATGTAACTTTTAATTGTTATCGCTGTTGTTATTATTAATTACTATGCGTTGGTGTGTAATAGCGTTTACGGAATAATGTGTAAGCTGTGAAGTCGGTTCAATTGATAAGTTCGTAGTTGTCTTTAAGAAATTTTACCACAACGATTGTTTGTTTTTTTCGGTTAAGTGGGTATTAATGGCATACTCGTAAATTGTATCATTAATTGCATATTTAAAGTGATGTGTCTTCAACATAAGAAGTACATCGTACGCTCCCTGAAGTATCGGATCACTACAATTATTCATTGTTTTGTTGGAATTTACCGTCGAATGTGTTTGCTTATGTCATTCGTTTGCGGCGTTTTTTTTTGGCTCTTCTTATGGTGGAACTGGTGGTCATTTGTTTGCCAAGCAAAATCTAGATTTCCTTGATCATGAAGCCAAAAGCAGTTTTGGATCTATTGCAAGGAAGTTAATACAATCAAATTCAATTAATTTTATTTTTTTGGAATCGGCTCAACATTTTTTGTCGCCAACGAAGAAAACATAGGCTCCTACGCATTTTTCACAAATTTTTACCATGGATGTCTTACATCCAGCCGTAGTGTGATGGTTTCAAGTGCACGACTATCGTACAAATAAAACTAGCTTTAAATTCGGGTGGAACACCTCGTATATGCCTGCAACCTAACAAATAAGGCATTGATCTGTATGTCATGTGAAGCTTCTCTGTAGAATGCATAAGCAGTCCGAAACAGTAGGTCCCCGTTAGTACTATGCATAAGATTTACAGCTTACTGATTCGATAGATGCTCCCTCTTGTTTTCAAAAATATGTTGGTTCACAAAATGTTGAAAAGCTCAATCTAGAAAGATAAGTCACTTTTATAGAACGGCTAACCTACACCACTCTTTGAAAAGAGTTTACGATAACACCGGAACAAGGTTAATCTAATGCTCATGGACATTGGCTAGGCTGGTTTGCGGAAACATCAGCTAATCACGGTTAAGTTACTAGTACTTTGTGATATACTGAACTGAATTTGTTAGGAATCAATCTTTATATCCGGACCTCAAATATACTTTTATTTGTCGTTGTGTTGCAGCTACTTTAAATCAGGGACCTTTATGATAGAATCAACAAATTTTATTGAAATCTGGCTGCTTATTGCGTATATACCCAAATATGGAGCGATATATTGCTGTAATACCTACGTTTGTCGTTGGTGTTTAACAATTAATTGAGCCGCACTAAAACGGGGTAGTATCTTATATTAAATTGTTATAGAACAAGTAAGGAAGTTTTAGTCGGTTGATCCGACTTACATACACCCTGAACCAAATTTGGATTTTACATTTTTCGTCCTCCGTTGCCTGAAGCGTACCGATTTTATTAAATCTCGTAAATGGTCATTTGTGTGAAAGGCACTAGAACGGGCGTGTCTTCAATTTTTTTTCTTACGAAGATGGAAAAAACGTTTTTTAGAAAACCAAGATAAGATAATAACAGATACAGTTATGGAAGTTTCAACTGACGCATGGAAAGTATAGTTTGTGTAGGTGGTACAATAACGGGCGTGACTAAGTCTAAAATTTCAGACTATTAATACTATGAATAGTAATGACAGTATTATGCGAATACCAAAAGTGGGCGGAATGGTGCAGGTGCCAGAATAGGGCGTGTCATCCACTGTAAGCGTTTATAAAGCCGTTATAAAACAAGTAGATAACTTCAGTCGGTTGTTCCGAGCCCATATGTGGATTTTATACCGATTTATGAATGGTCATTTACATTGGAGGTATTAGAATAGGGCGTGTCAAGCTCTTTTGTAAAATGCTGTTGTAAAAATATTATGAGGTTCCCAATATCAGAGAATTTCACCCACTAACAGAAAAGTTATGCGGATTCTAATCAACAATTAAACAGGGTCTTTTGTGTAGGGGATACCAAAAGGGGCGTTAGTATTGATTTTGCGTTAGATCGTTTGCATGGCATTCAAGATAATACACGAAAACCAAAAGTGTGTGGAATAATGCATTGCATAAGAGGTACCAGAATGGGGGCGTGTCAACCATTTTTTTCATATGAGACATAAAGCCGTTATTAAGATATTACGGTGTTCACAATTTATTCGAATTTTATGCACCGGGTAACGAGTTATGTGTTTTAGACTCTGTATGAGAATAGGGTCATTTGTGTAGGAGGTTCCAAAAGGGGTGTGGCTATGAGTCAATTTTCACCACGTCACCAAGTTTACCATCAATCTTAAGTATTGATCGTGCAAATACGAGTTGTAGAGGGTTATCCATATAGAGGTATTTTTTCAGAACAAAAAAAAATATAAAAATTCAAATCAAGTGTGGAATCTTTATGGGTAATTTTAAAGGACATTTTATGGCATTTATTTTTTGAAAATAATTTTCTTCAAATGTTGGCAACTGTATTATGGAAATGAGCGTTCGGTGAGAAACGGGAAGATCCGCTGTTTTCGACCAAAATTTTGTTCAGTGGTGAGGCCCATTTCTGGCTTAACGGCAATGTCAATAAACAAAATTGCCGCATTTAGGCTGAAGAGCAACAAGAAGGGGTTCAAGAGGTGTCATTATACTTAGAGAAAACTCATCGGTGCATAGTTTTTCAAAAATGATGATGGTGTTCGCTATAGCGCCATGATATCGATCTTTATGCTACCTGAAATTGAAGCCCGTAATCTTGACGATACTTGGTTTCAACAGGACGATGCCACTTGCCTTACAGCTGCTCAAACAATGGATATATTGAGAGATAATTTCTAAAAGCAGCTAATTTCACGTTTTAGACAGGTGAGTTGGCCGCCTAGATCGAGTGATATTACACCTTAAGGCATTAAGTCCAAAGTCTATGCTGACAAACCAGCTACGAATCAGCTTTTGGAAGCCAACATTACGCGTGTCATTAAAGCCATACTGGTCGAAATGCTCGAACGAGTCATCCAAAATTGTACCCTCAGAATGGATACCCTGAGGCGTAGTTGCGGCCAACATTCGAGGGAAATTATATTCAATAAATAAATGCCATAAAATGTCCTTTCAAATTACCAATAAAGATTCCACACTTGATTTGAATTTTTATATATTTTTTTTTGTTCTGAAAAAATACCTCTAGATGGAACACCCTATATTACCAATATTAAGAATAGCAAGAATATCCAAAAGTTGGTGTAATGGTACTTTTACGTAGAAGGTACCAAAAGGAGTGGGTTGATATGTGCCATTTTCAATTTCAATGGCAGCATTGAAAAAATATTATGACATGCAAAATTTAAAAAAAACGATTGGGAGATATTTTTAAGTGTTGGTAGATATGTTTATGTGTATTAGTAGATATTTTTAAGTGATATTTTAAGTGTTTTAAGTGCGAACCAGCAGCACAGAAGGACAAAGTTGCTTTATTTGAACATACTTTCCTACTTAATTTCCACAACTTCCCATTGGGGAACAAGAGGAAACTTATCTCCAACTGCTAAGCTGTGCTCGATATAATTCTTATACTCACTAACCGGGACTTTCTGTTGAACGCTGGCTCCGAACGACTAATGCATTTTTTCAGAACATTTTTAACATTGCTTAAAGATAAATTGCTTACTCGACAAGTTGCTGGCGTTTAAGAGGTGGATACTCGCCGCTAAAAATTTTTAGATGTTCTTTTTCGGATTTGAGCTTAGGTTTACCGGCAAGATAGTCGTGCATGCGTGGCTTATCGGTTACCGCCGTGGCAGATTTATGATCCAGCTCTAAATGCAGAAGATATGAAAAAAATGAAAAAGCGCGACCCCTACGCTCGAAAAAAACTACCTTGCAATAATACTTCATATTCGAAGGTGTACGGTGAACTTTTTTTGTTATCTGTAAGGTAGTACGCTCTAGTGCACACTCCCATCACACGTTTTTTTAGAGGTACCATACCACCCACTTTTTTACTTGCGTGTGTTTCGTTCTATACTAATGTATACTTTTGTAACGATCGGTTTTATTTTGGCCATTAAGACGATTTGTCAAGGAAGCGTAGAACCAACTAGTATTATAGTGCACGATTTAGAGTAGTGTGGGTGGTACCCCAGCCCCTTGTTATAAGCAAAAAGTCCAAAAATACAGAAAATTTAGTGATTTTTCTGGAGACTGACTCCGTTAATGTATGGGGAAAATTCAAAATCTTCAATCTCAATTATTTCAGAGCATCATAACTGTGTAAAATTTCAGTTACCTAGCTTCAATGTTCCGACCTGCATACTGCTTTTCACATAGAGTCAAACATACATGGCTAGATCGTCAGATTTTTACTACTGTTATTTGGTAAGAAGCAAAGCTTACCAAACACCGCTTGACTTTGTCACATTTTTATGTTTCTCAAATTTTGACATTTTGAACAATTTATGCATAAATGATATTTTATTTCATCATCGTCACAAATGACCGTAATTTCAAACGTCATACTAAATCTTGGTACGGCAGTGATTGTTGTAAACGGGACAACAAACCGATGGTAAACAAAGCAACACCTGTTATAGTGAAAAATGAAATGAAATACAACAAATTACAATGAAAAACAACAACTACTGGCATCTTCAAAAGAAAGAAAAAATCATAATTTAAGCGAAGAAAACGATACGGCTACACTCGTAGAAACCATATTCCCATGTATATACAGTGACTCACAGCGATTGTGGGCTGAACTGAAAATTTAATTCGTTTGACTTGAATACATATGTCTGTCATTCTGAATATGTGACGAGCATAATAGAAAGGGACCTAAGGTTATAAACCGGTTTTGTTCAGGAGAGCCATTTTAAAGATTAGGTCCCTTTCTATTTGAGCTTAGAATCGTCGACTTCACTTTCATAAAACGGGCATATCTCTGAGAGGGAACACTTTTGGGGCATGAGATCGGTCTCATTCGATGCTCAGATGTTGTCCACATCAAAAAAAAAGTGAAAAGTTGATGAAAATTTTTGTTCCGGAGAGCCATTTTAAAGATTATGTCCCTTTCTATCTGCGCTTAGAATCGTGGACTTCACTTTCATAAAACGCGCATATCTCTGGGAGGGAACACGTTTGGGGCATGGGATCGGTCTTATTCGATGCCCAGATATTGTCCACATCAAAAAAAATGAAAATTAATTTTTTTACCTACACACACACTTTAGATTTTAAATTTTTTTATTGTACACTTTCAGCTCAAAGCCAGAAACACGGACAGTCTGATAGCTTGGCTGTGAAACCAATGAACTGGCGGACTCGTTACTACGTTTAAAAATTGTCGATGGAACTTTTACGATTTTATGACTTTATTGTCGAAGCTCTTGAACAATATTCTGAACAGTAAGAGTTATCAAGCAGATGGAAGCAACGAAGATTTATACTGATACCGAATTCAGACAGAACCTGCGGTAAACCTCAATATTATAGGCCTAAATGCCTGTAGGATGCCATATGCAAATATCTGGTATGTTAAATATAAATAGGGATGTTAAAAATTAATATAGTTAATGGATTCTTTCAAAAATAATACAGGGTTCGAAGACTTTTTACGAACACGGAAATGACCTTGAAACAAACGGAAGTGAAATATTGTGTTGCATATCAGTGGTAGAACTAAATGTATTAGAATATGCGCTTGAAATTGACAGGTGCTATTTGTATAACTGAATGCTGTGATACTAGTCTAACAACGAAAGAATATCATATGGGGTGATTGCTGATGCTCTGCTAGGCCTTGTTCTGGGCCAACCATTGTGGTACATCATATATGATGGCATGGCCAACCTTTCAATGCCGATACTAGTTCAAGCCCGACGAGATGAAAGATCATCAGCTCTGCGCAACCAAGGTCATCTTAATCATCAACAGTAGGTTAATTCGGCAAACCTGGAACTGGTGGAAAAGAAAACGATCACATTGTTGGTATGTGACAAGAAGAGCAGAGAAATTTTTAGGTAAGTCGAAATTCTTTTCAAGAAAGCCAGAAAAGAAACTATTTGGGAATGAAGATTATAACTGCCTAATATTGACTGATGTGGTTAATGATCTGTCCAGAATGAATCCGAGCTTACGAGAACCAACATGTGCCTTGATTTTTTGATCTGTCGGGTAACTAATAAGACCATACTCTACGATTTATTGATTTAGGAGCTCTACAGAAGACCATTATAAATATAATAAAACTAAATCGAAGAACTAACATCAGAAATCTACTTCGGATATAATACATTTTATGAAAATTTTTGCAAAGATTGAATTGAACAAATTTTTATTAACAATTTTGAAAATACCAAAAATTCAGTATTTGTTGTTTCTAAAATGTAGTCCAAGTCCTTCCTCCATTGTAGTGCAAATTTACTTAATTATTACAAAATTTTTGTTCATTAATTCTAGAGTTGTGGTAAGGAATTTTGCATGGAATATTTCATCAATGAATTAGAGTTTTTTTAAATGGTTAATACTTTTGTACTTTGTGTAGTTCAAATACTTTTCCTTACAAATACTTTTTGTTTTTTAACAAAACTATAAACATTAAAAATATTATTTGTCACACAAGGTGGAAAAGGTGAGAACAAAATGGAATATTATTTATAAGTAGAAAAATCTCTAAAAACATACAATTTTTCAGGCATTTGGCGTAGAGGGGCACGATTAAGACACTATGGGGCTTCAGGGAAATCTAAAGTAAGTACAGTGAAAAATGTATGTACTCTTACATTAGAGTGTAATGTTTATTTATTTTTTATTTATTTTGGCAACTCTATAGTTTTTCCAAAAGTTTTTCTTAAGAAATCAAGAAAAGAAATTTTCTATATTGTTCACATATTTTTCCAAAAAAATAAAACATAGGTTAAAAATCATCTTCTAGGCCGAAAATTGATAAATCAATTTAGAAATGGCTTGAAAATAATTTTAGATGTAGATTCTTCAGCGAAAGCACTTAGAAACAATGTTTGATAGAACGTTGGTACTATTTTTTTAGAAACAATTCGACTATTGTTAATGACCATACATACGAGCGGACAAAGTATTTTATATGCGTGTGTCGAAAAAAAATTTTCAAAACTTGTTTAAAGCTAAATAGGAATTTTGAAAATTCTGCAGATATGTTTATATTCTAGTCTTAGAATGTTGGTACTAATTTTTTTCCAAACAATTCGACCATCGTTAATGACCATACATACGAGCGGACAAAGTATTTTGTATGTGTATGTCGAAAAAATCTTAAAAACTTATTTAAAGCTAAATAGGAATTTTGAAAATGCTGTAGATATGTTTATATTCATAGTCTTGTATGTATGAGGGTTGCTATTTATATATCGGCTCTTGACAATACTAGTATTACCAGAAGCAAATTGGAGCGTCCATTGGAAACTTTGAAATTTTTTAGCAATACTTCACGCAGAGAAAAAACATGGTTACTACATGGTCATGGCAATAATAATATGTTCTCGGCAATAAAAGTATGTTCGTCGCAACCATAGCATTGTTAATTGAATTTAGTTTGGACAATAGTATAATTGCTGCAATATTAATATTGTTGAAATGTAACAATAGTATTATTGCCAAATTTAAAAATGAAAGTATGGTTATAACAACAATATAAATATTGTTGGTGCGACAAAAGTATTGTGTTTTGCGTTTTATGTTAACAATAATATGATTACGGTAATCATACTGTATGATTGTAATTTTTCTTCATTTAAATATGCTTTTAAGAACAAATGTTAATAGTACTTTTTTATCGAAACTAAAATTTTTTAAACAAGCTGCTTTGGCTTTGTTTAACTGAAGTATTTTTAATAAAACTTATTTTATCTACTTTAAAATAAATCACTCCTATTATTTTGAATTTAATGTATTTTTTAATAATTTTCATAATTCAAATCTATTGTCGACAACTTAAACAAATTCTAATAAATTATATTAGGGATCAATGTACAATTGTGTGTGATCATACTATGGTTGTAGGGATCATAACATGGTTGCGTGTGAATCATATTATGGTTGTGAGGATCATACTATGGTTGTATGTGAAACATACTATGGTTGTGAGGATCATACTATGGTTGTGGAGATCATAGTATGGTTGAGTGTGAATCATACTATGGTTGTGGGGATCATAGTATGGTTATGTGTGAATCATATTATTGTTGTGATGATCATAGTATGGTTGTATTTGAATCATACTATTGTTGTGAGGATCATAATATTGTTGTACCACAACCATATACCCAACAATAGTATTATCCTCTTCGAATATTGTCACCACAACCATACTTTTTTTCTGCGTGTTCACTTAGAACGTTTTGTCATTTGAGGGCGAATTGCTTTGTTCACAGTATGTTAATACATTGATTTCAGTCAAAAAATGGAATTATCCCGTAATCATTTTCGTGCGATGATTTTTTACGATTTTCGGCTTGGGTTATCGACCCAAGAGTGTTTAAATCAACTTGTTTCGACTTTGGCGATGAAGTACCGTCAAAAACCACTGTTAATCGCTGGTACCAAGACTTCAGTCTCGGACGCCGTTCCCTCCAGGATGAATTTCGTGAGGGACATCCAACTTCGGTCACTTTGCCAGAAACCATCAATGCTGTGCGTGCACTGATTAAGCAAGACCGACATGTGACATACCGTGAGATTGAGGCATCCTTGGGCATTAGTATGACAAGCATCAATAAGATATTGCATGTTCATTTGGCCATGAAAAAAAATTGTTCTCGTTGGATCCCACATAATTTAATTTGTGCAACGTATAACTCCGGTAGCTCAAATGCAGTTTATACCATTGTCACAGGTGACGAATCATGGATCTATGCATATGAATCCGAAACAAAACAGCAATCGACCGTATGGGTCTATCAAGTCGAGCTAAATCCAACAAAAGTTGTTCGCGGAAGGAAGACATCGAAGCAAATGATTGCTTTTTTTTCGGTGCAACCAGCCATGCTGCCACAGTGCGTTTAGTGGAACGTAGGACGGTCAATTCTGAGTGGTATACAGCCATCTGTTTGCCAACTGTGTTCGAAGAAATGAGGAAAGATAATAAGAGAAGACGGATCATTTTGCATCACGACAATGCGAGCTCTCACACATCAGCAGAAACGATGAGCTATTTGACCACTTAATGTGTCGAATTGATGGGTTACCCACCTTACAGCCCTGATTTGACACCCAATGACTTCTTCTTATTCCCTAGCATCAAGAAAAAAATGCGTAGTCAACGTTTTTGATCGCCCGAAGCAGATGTTGAAGCGTTCAAAAATCATGTTTTTGGGGTGTGTCAATCGGAGTGGAAAAAGTGCTTCGAAAAATACTTGGTGCGCGTGCAAAAGTGTATTGATCTTAAAGAAGAATATTTTGAAAAACAAAACCATTTCAAATGATAAATTATTTTGTTTCTATTGCCGGACCCTTAATATAAATAGCAACCCTCGTCTATTGACATTGGTTTTAGAAATTTAGAAGTTTGATATATTGTTTTAAGGGTTTTGGGTGTAGCTTGGGACTAATTTATATTACTTATACAACCAATATTTAATATTTCTAACAAACATTTTATGGTTATTAATCTTCTTTAATCTTCGAGATTTGTTCATCAATCGAATTTTTTCAAAATACACTTTAAACTATTCTAAATTAACTTATTCAATTATTCTTAATCAATTCACATCAAATTTATTTTTCTTTTAATTAAAAAAACTGTTGAAACAACTGTTAAAATATTGTAAAGTTTGACGCTTTATCGATACTCTTTTATATGTTTTGCTGTTTGCTGTAACACAGTAGGTAATTTGTATTTGGGCACATAGAGTAAACGGCGGGGAAGGCAACATACGGTTCCTGGTGACAATACGTTGCGAATGTCTTCATTATTTTTTCTCAATGAGGTAGTGTCTTCAGATAGTACAATTGTTAAGGAACCCCTGTTTGTTATCCCCTTTGTTGGCCTTGGAACCCACAACCTCTTCGGCCACATTAACATCTGGTAAATGGGTATCAATAGGTGTTCCAGAATTTCTGATTTCGGTGTTTGTCAGTTCGGTTAAAATGTAATAAAAAAAAGACTTGTTATACGGCTTAATATATAATTTAAGTGTTCGTATCCTTACCGACTTGTTTAATTGCTCGAGATGAATGTAGATCATTTTTGAAGGCATACGTTTTTAACCTCGACATACAATAAAATAAAACTCATGTATATATCAATCGACGAAAATAAATGAAAGCGTAAAATAAATTTAAGCAATACGCATTGTTTCGATGGCAATTACAAATATTTGAAGCCAAAATAAAAAAGTCGAAAAGTTTTAGACTTTTTCAAAAAACCAAAAGTCGACTTGCCGACTTTGACTTTTTTATACCCAAAACTCGATTAATCGATTAGTCGAAAATCGACTAATACAACTCTACGGCAGCTTCCTCTTCTCATTTTCGCCAGCCCTAAACCCCATCAAGCACTGACTCGTTGTGGATGAATTAGCTTCCCAATAGTCACTTGTGGGTTCTCTTAAACCCATATGCGACAATTTTGCTTATTGAGTATTCTTCATATCCTGCCAAACAATCTTTAGCCCATTGGACGAAGAAAAACGTATCGGATGATGTTCCATTACAAAGTTCAATCTCCAATAAAACCAGAAATTTGAAAAAATTACCATTATTTTTTTAAAACAGCCGATTCATTATTAAAATTTTAAATGGCCCACCCTATATATCAAAAAATAAACCTATCTGACTTAAATGGGTTCAAGATTTGTTGTTTGTCAATTGTAATATACCATAACAAATTTGATTAAAACCTGAATTATTAGGATTATTCTAAAGCGGTTGTATTTTATATCGGGGGAGATCTTTGCACTGGGGCTATATAAAACCTGGACCGGTATGACCGATTTTAATCTATGCTGATTAAATATTTTTGGTTGCTACGAATTCCGTACTTGAAAAAAATGAATTTTCTTTTCTTTTACATGCAACAACCGAAAAATCGGAAAACCCAACAGCAAAAATTCGGATAAACCGACATGTCGTGTTTTAGCTATTTTTTAGAAACCGACCGCAAGTTTGGACATAAAAAGCGGCTTTGGACATCCTATGGTTGGATTCGTTTCTGTATTAGTGGCATAACAACGCTCCTTCAAGGTTCCCTACAAAAAAAATCCAAAGGGTTCAAATAGCAGCTTCGAGGCGATCAATGGACATCGCCAAGATGTCCTATAACACGATTTGAGAATCTGGTGCGCAAAAGATCAATTGTGGCATGGACAGTGCTGCATGACGCACCATCCTGTATGAACCAACAAATCCATGTCATTAATTTCAGTACAAAAAAAGTCGAATAAAATGGCTATACAAGGCTAACCGTTGACCGAAACAATGTTCCCAACTTCATTTTCGAAAAAATGGTGCACTCCACAATCCGCACCAAACTGTCTTTCTCTGTGAATGCATTGGCTTCTCGACAATAATATGCTGGTTTTTCGAGCCCAGGTGCGGCAATTTTGTTTGTTAACTTAGCCGCCGAGATGAAAATGCTTACGGTCAGAAAAGATAATTTTCGCCCAAAATCGTTGTCTGCTCTAAGACACAAACTGCGAAGCGATAAGAAAGCAAAAAACAGCTAATGTCAAGATTTCGAGCGGGAAACAGCTTTTAGTGTCAACATAACCTATGATGTAAAAATGAACTCGTCTTTGGCACACCCTTTATATGATGTGAATGTTCTTATTTGCACTTAAATTTCGAATCCATGGCAGAGAATATACTTAGTAGGGTCATAAATACTGTTACAACATTGAACACACCCATTTCAATAGTAGAACTGAACATACCCCGTTAATGGCATATGGGTTTTGAAAGCTAACCTCAATAGCGTTAGTCTGTAACGAAATTTTAAAATTGTTTCAATTTCATCATGTAGTGGTCAGATAATGAGAATCGTATCGCTGTAATAGCGCTTTTCAAGTGTGAAATGAAAATAGTGATATCTTCAAAACGCTCCGGCCACTAGGGATTAGCCGCATGCATAAAACTGTTTGAGGAGACCGGAGATGTAAAAGACCGCCACCGGTCGGGCCGCCCACGCTCTGTTCGAACACCGCATGCCATCAAAGCCGTTAAATAAAGAATTTACAGAAATCCGCTCCGAAAACAGAAAATCTTGGCCTGTGAGATGAATATCACGCAAAAGTCCATGAGTCGAATCATTAAAAAAGACTTGGGACTTGGGGCTTTTAAACGACGTACCGGACATTTATTGACTGCAGCTTTAAAAAAAATAGGATTGAAAATGCAAACGTCTTTTGGTGAAGCACGCCGATAACTTGCACAGAAAAATTTTGTTCACCGATGAAAAAATTTTTACCGTTCAGGAAAAATTTAACAAGCAAAATGATGAGTGTATGCGCGGTCCTCTAAGGAAGCATCTGAACAGATCCCAAGGGTGGAAAAGGGTCATCACCCAGCTTCAGTCATGGTTTGATGGGGTGTCTCTTACGATGGGGTCACTGACCTGCATTTCTGCGAACAAGGAGTCAAAACATCGGCCAAAGTTTACCAAGAAACCGTTTTGGATGCTGTTGTGAAGCCTCTTAACAATTCCCTGTTCCATAACCAGCCATGGACTTTCCAGCAGGATTCTGCGCGGCCCATAAGGCTAAAACATCCCAGGCCTGGCTTCGAAACAATTTGCCATCGTTCATTTCCTCTGAAGAATGGCCCTCAGACAGTCCACATTTGAACCTATTGGATTAAAAATTGTGGTCGGTTTTAGAGGACAAAGTTTATCACAAAAGATACCCCAACATTGGATCTCCTAAGACTGCTTTGGTTCGAGCTGTGGCCAATTTTCCAATGGACGAGGTTCGTGCAGCTATTGACGATTGGCCAGTGCGACTTAAGGCGTGTGTAAGGGCAAAAGGCGGACATTTCGAAAAAGTAGATTCTTTTTGAATACAATATGCATCAATAAATATATTAAAAATATTTGGTCCAAAAACATTCAGTACTATTTATTTTACAGCATAAAACGTGTGTAATAGTATTTATGTCCCTACTAACTATATGATTCAGCTGGGCCGAACGTAGAGAAGTTCGTACTCGCCTTTATGCTTTTTGTTATGCCAACCACATTATTATGATCTGTGAGTCACTGTACATTCTCGAACATTCACATCGCCCAGATATACAATGATAAATGCCGAAACAATACTTGTTCACAATAATTGCCGCAAGCGGAATGAAATGTGAAACAGACACAAGGAGATGATGATGATGATGCAGAAGACGACTGGACTGATGTTAACAATTTGTGGCAGTAGCAATTTACCAACAGCGACAATAACAACAATTCCAACAACTACCATGGACAAGTTGCAGCAATAGATGTTTCAATAGATACCACAGAAGTCAACTTGCCAATGGACGACCGAACAATTGCACCGCAACAAAAAAAAAACCTGTGCACCCAACAGCAAGAAGTGTTTTGTTTTTAAATGACTCTTTAATTTTTGCTGTTTTTCCTTTAAAGTTACGACCACGAGTATTTTCCGTTTATTACATGGCTAAAGGAAAGTGAAAATATCAACGAATGAAATTTCAAAAGAGACCACGAAAAATGCAAACAACATTTGTTAGTTTCTTTACTGTGCTAACCCACACTCTGGATTATATCTTGGCACAGTGTTCGGTAACCCCAATTTTTGACGTCAGCTCAGTGAGCTACCGGGTAGTAGTTAACTGACAGGTGTGATTTATTAGTGAAGATATTTACGGCGGCCAAATAGTATAAGTAGTATGTGAGGAAAAATTATAAAAACTGTTTGTTGTGGTATAAGTAATGAAAGCGCTTTGAATATCATTAACCTATACCGAAGAATATACCTTAGCCAGTGAGTGTTTTAGAGGGAGATAATGCCGATACTCCGATAAGACAGTATTAAAATCTATAAACAACAAGGGTGTGCTAGAACTATTTACGGGTGGTAGATTTAACATTTTAAATTTTAATCGGCTGTAGAAAAAAGTACTGATAATTTGTTCAAATTTCTGGTTTTATTGGATTGGGTAAACTTTTTCATATAATAATGGATCACAATATCTGTCATCTGACTACCACAACTGGCTCAGCCGATCAACCCAGTTTTCCAGTACATTTTTGATTGTTTCGGGTCGAATCTCTTCAATGGCAACTTCAATTTCATGTTTCAGTGCTTTAACTGTCTCTGGATGCTTTGCGTAACATTTTCCTTAATGACCCACAGAAAATAATCCTCAAATCACAGCTCCGTGGCGGCCAATAAACATCACAATTTCGGCTGATTATTCGATTTTTCAAAACAGTACGTAAAATATCGATGTTTGCGTCGGCTATGTGGCCCCGTCTTGTTAAAACCAAATGTCGTCCATGTCATTCTCTTGAATTTTTGGAGACAAAAATTCGTTGAACATGGCGCGGTAAGTCTCACCGTTGACGGTAACGGCAGCTTCTTGCCTATTTTCAAAGAAAATTGCCCAATGATGCCGCCAGCTCAAAATTCACACCAAACAGTGACTAATTGATGATGTATTGCCTTCTCGATAGTCACGTGAGGAATCTCTGAGCCCCATATGCGGCAATTTTAGTTATTGACACAGCCATCAAGGTGAAAATAACCATCATCTGAAAACACGATTTTTCGGCAAACTTCTTCATCTCCTGCCAAACAATCGTCAGCCCATTGGGCGAAGGTAGAACGCCTTGGATGGTGTTCCATTATTAAATCACACAAATTAAATCACAAATTTCCAATAAAACCAAAAAATTGAAAAAATATATTAGTACTTTTTGTTTTAAACGATTCAAATGTAAAATGTTATATGGCCCACCCTATATGTCGGAAACTAAAGTTAAAACCCTATAGCCTAGTCTCATTAGGAGTCCGTCAATCCGTCCGCCGTATGTTCGTCAATCAGTCTATATAAGTACATACGAGTATGTACGTGTTGAAAGCACCAGTGCGACCAAGCGACTCAACTTAGGATCCTGAAATTAAGCACGATGATGTATTATAACCATAAGTTATTTGGGAATGTTAATGGGGAAATCGACCCGGTGCTGGTTGAGTGTTCACTTAGCTGAATAAAGGTGCATCGCAAAAAGTAATTTTTTTTGTATATTTTTACAGATCATAATTTTTTGGTTGCCGAACAATGGGTACTGTGGCCCCAAAAATGTTTCACATGATCAAAATGAGCGATAAATAGGTCGGACGCATGAACCAAAAATATCAAAAATCGAACCATATTTTGCACTTTGTCAGCATACAGTAGAGGGTAGTTATACTTATATATCAGGGGTACAAACGGAACCCGATTTGGCTCTGAACCGAACTAATCACTTCTGTCTATGAACAGAACTGTTGATCAAAACGCTGTTAGAAAAAAACCCGTAAACAATCGTTCGGTTTTTTACAATAAATTCGGATCTATGCACATGTTACGTATTATTATAATTATAAATGTATCTACCTTGTATTTAGTTTTTATGTAAAGGGTGCTCCAACTTAAACGCAAGATATTCATTGTAATTTAAACAAAAAGTTATCAATGAATTATCTTTCTAATTCTTTATAATGATAGAAGGATCTACGACAATTACCTGTGAAACAAAATATCGGTCAAAAGTTTGCCACGGCTTCCGTGGCATACCCCTATCCGATGGTCCACATTTTCAATGCATCTGTCTCCAAATTTTTAATGTTGCCGAATTACCTCGCCCTTAGCTCTTAAATTGGTCTTGGCTTTTTGACGTACACTTTTTCTTTTTAATACTCCCAAAGAAAGCAGACCATCGGTGTCAAATCACAAGATCGTGATGGCCAATTAACTTCGCCACGACCTGAGATAATAAGGAAATTGAATTTCTTACCAAAAAAGCCATTGTTTCGTTGGCTGTGTGGCATGTTGTACCATCCTGTTGGAACCAAATATCGCCCAGGTTCACATACTAAATTTCTGGCCACAAGAAGTTCGTTATCTTCTCGCGATAGCGAAAACTAATCACGGTATGTGCTTGGCCGACCTCATTTTTGAAGAAGTACGGCCCGATGACGAACTGAGCAAACAGACACAGGTGTTTTCAAATTTTCAACCGGCCCGGTTTGCTGAAATTTGCGCACAATTCTCCCGATTGTGGACACATTTGATCGATTATGCTGACCAAAAAAAATCACGTAGTTCATTATTACTGGTTCCATCGAGCTTTGTGAGACGGACGAAGTTATAGGCAACTTAATGAAAAAATACCAGAAAAATTTAATTTCCACGCTACCTCGTAATGAGGCTAAACCGACACTCAATTCGGATTTAGGAGATCATTTTACATAAGAATCAGTTAATTTCTTCCAAAGGAGGATGTTGTCGCAGAACAGTGTAATAGTCGCATTGACTTTGCAGCTGGCTCGACAGCGTCCATCGGTGGACACTGCTGCCCATAATATTACTTGAGATGGAAAATTACTTTGGTTGGCCGTTCGTAGGCTAAAATTTTCGTCGATGCGTTTAGTTATAAGGGCTGCTATATATATTTCTGGCCTAATAATGAAAATGCTAATATATATCATCAAAAATGGTTTTATTGTTTTTCAAAGTATCCTCCAGCATGATTTATACACTTTTTCATGCGCCCAAACCAATTGTCGAAGCACTTTTTCACTCCGCTTAAGACACCCCCAAAACATGGTGATGAACGCTTTCACAGCATCTTCATCTCGTTTAATAAAAAGAAGTCACTGGGTGCAAGTCGGATGCCGGATGACCCATCAATTCGACGTTTTGGCCGGTCAAAGAGGCGCTGGTTTCAGCCGATGTGTGAGAGCTCGCATTGTCATGGTGCACAATGATGCGTCTTCTCTTGTTCGTTTTTCGAATTTCTCCGAAGACTTCAGGCAAAGAAGTTGTGGTTGTACCACTCAAAATTGACCGTCCTACGTTGCTTAAGCGGAACAGTCGCCAAATGACCAGTTTTGTCGAAGAAACAGGCAACCATTTGCTTCAAAGTGCTTCTTCCACGAACAACTTTCTTTGGATTTGGCTCGTCTTCGAAGACCTACACGATCGATTGTTGTTTTGTTTCGGGCTCAAACGCATAGATCCATGATTCGTCACCTGTGAGATCTTATAAACGTCTTTTGAAGCAGCGCGATCGTATTTTTTCACAATTTTTTGAGCGATTGTCAAATTGTGCGGGATCCAACGAGAACAAAACTTTTTTACGGCCAGGTGTTCATGCAATATCGAATGTATGCTGGTGGAAGAAATGCCTAAGGATGCCTCTATCTCACGGTATGTCACATGACGATCTTGCATTATCAGTTCACGCACGGCATCAATGTTCTCTGGCACAACGGCCGTTTTTGGACGACCTCCATGACCATCGTCTTTGTGCGAGCGTCGGACAAGATTGAATTCATTAAACCAGTTTTTCACAGTGCTATAGGATGGAGCTTCATCGCCATACAAAGATTTAAGTTTATCGATGCACTCTTGTCGTGATAATCCACCTCGAAAGTTGTGAAAAATTATCGCACGAAAATGTTCACGACTTAATTCCATTTTTTTTTGCCAAATTGATTGTTTCATGTCACTGTAATCAACACAAATGATTGTAGTACGTCAAAACGTTCTGAGTAGGTTTGTGCTAAAAAATGTCAAACTTTCTAATAGAAATGTCAGATGGCGCATGGCAACACTTAGTGTTGTCTAGGCCAGAATAGCAATATATTTAGCAATATAGTAAAAAACGCGACCTTTTTTTTTATCAGCGAACCAAGTGTTTGGAAATTTGCCATGTAACAACCCCTCAAAAGAGTCTAACTTTTTCTGCTTTGGTGTAAGCCCGTGAACTTTTTGAAACTTTGCCTCGAGCTCATTTTGGAATAAGCGTATTTTTTGCGCGTTTTTTCGTATACCACCATAACGCTTAGCAATGCTGCATGTATCATTATAAGGACTTATGGTGCGATACACAAATATTTGATTTACTTTGAGATGGCTCAGCTTACGAATCTGGTCAAATATATTGCAATCACATTATTCCGTTTAAATTCCATTTCCTAACGTTTGTTCTATAAAACAAACAGTGAAGAAAAGTCCAATTTAGTTTATAAGATTAAATGTGATGGTGGCAAGTCCAACGTATGCCAAAAGGTATATGTTGGTACTACTGGGACAAAACTAAAGACTAGACTTTCTTCTCACAAATCTGACCTAAAAGCTGTTGATAGAAAAATCGAGCAGAAGACTGCCCTTGCGAACCACTGTACTGTGACTGGACACAAGCCAAACTTTAACGACGTAGAAATTTTAGCACAAGAGAGGAATTATAAGAGAAGATACACTTTGGAGACGCTTTACATCAACGACGTTCCTACATCTAAGAGAATGAACTTAAAAACTGACACGGATAGATGTGCGCATACATACAGACATATTGCTAATAAGTACCGACGGAAAGACATACATTAGTTGAATATTAGAAGTACAACAGGACAGAAGTAGAACAATTATGTAAATGTAATTACTAATAAAAATTATGTTATTCGTGATAGGAAATTGTGTATTGTTGTAATTTTATGTTCTCGGTTTTGTTTTTAGTGATTACCCCTACCCCTGATGATGAACGACGAAGTCAGTTCGAAATATTGGGTTATTTAAAATTAAATAAATTATAAAAACACCAACATCTGATTTTTGCTTATGACCTCAAGCCTAACAATAACTGAAAAATAAACAACAAAAGGTCAACTATACAAATACTAACATTTAAATAATATTAACAGCTTGTCATGGTAAAAAATCGACATACATAGATGGCACTACGGTTTGCCAACCAACGTGAAGTTGGTAACACTTCAATCGCCCATTCCTGTAAATATGGATATGTGGGAACTCAAATTTAGGCAAATTTCACTGCAAATCCAGAGTATACATTTATTATACTTTAGTATAACTTGGACCGAGGATACTTAAAAAAATACGATGGTCAATAAAAGCCTCCAATAGCATGAATATATGGGTATACAAACTAAAGCAAATTTCATCCAAGCATGGATTTATAGATTTGACTGACTGGAAAAATGATACCCATACACTAACTCCGAATTTAATATTCTATGCACGCAGAAAAAAAGTATGGTTGTGGTGACAATATTCGAAGAGGATAATACTATTGTTGGATATATGGTTGCGGTACAACAATATTATGATCCTCACAACAATTGTATGATTCAAATACAACCATAGTATGATCCTCACAACAATAGAATGATTCATACATAACCATACTATTATCCCCGCAACCAACCAACACACTCAACCATACTATGATCTCCACAACCATAGTATGATCCTCACAACCATAGTATTATTCACACTCAACCATAGTATTATCCTCACAACCATAGTATGATTCACACGCAACCGTTGTATGATTCCTACAACCATAATATGATCACACATTTATATTATAATCCCCAATATAATTTATTAGAATTGGTTTAAGTTGTCAACAATAAATTTGAACTATGAAAATTATTCAAAAATACATTAAATTCAAAATAATAGGAGTGATTTATTTTACGGTAGAAAAAATAAGTTTTAATAAACGTAAGCGTTTTTATTAAAAATATTTCAGTTAAAAAAAGCCAAAGCAGCTTGTTTAAAAAATTTTAATTTCAATAAAAATAGTACTATTATTGCATTAGATCCGTACCAATAACATTTGTTCTTAAAAGCATATTTAAATGAAGAAAAATTACAATCATACAGTATGATTGCCGTGATCATATCATTGTTAACATAAAACGCAAAACACAATACTTTTGTCGCACCAACCATATTTATATTGTAGCTATAACCATATTTTCATTTTTAAATTTGGCAATAATACTATTGTTACATTTCAACAATATTAATATTGCAGCAATTATACTATTGTCAAAACTAAATTCAGTTTACAATGCTATGGTTGCGACGAACATACTTTTATTGCGGAGAACATATTATTATTGCCGTGACCATGTAGTAACCATGTTTTTTCTCTGCGTGTGCTTTATGCGAGTATTGCAGCACTGTGCTTCTCAGCTAGAAATCTTTTCGTACTCCTGATCATACTTACTAAAGTATATGCATAGATTGTCTGGAAAGCATTTGCGTACTTGGGCAAACATCCACATGCTGCGGCATGTCTGCCCAGAAACAGACAGTTGGCTCAAATCTATTGTCTATTCTGCGTCGTGTCTTTGCCGGCACTTATCCACTGGTCTTACAGTGAATTATGTTGCACGGGTGCGCTGCGCTGCCTAGTTGCTCAGTGTTTACTTTTGCTTTTCTTGCTGTGGCAACTGAACATTGCTTGCGTGTACGTTTACAGTGCAGCACAATTGTCGTTTTCATTGTCAAGTGGCAGCATCTTTAGTATTTACACCACTCTCGCTCGCGCCGCTTGTTAACAACGGCGCAGAGAATAATCACTTACAGCAAATGCTTGCTCCGATGTGGACGTACTCGTATACGCTAAAGTGATAACTGCTGACAAAAAAAGAAACATTTGAAATATTCATAGTCGCTGGCAAATTTCTTTCTATTGCTTTTCTTTTATTTTCAGTTACAAAACCTTTAAGCCTTCATTGTTTATCATCTGGAAGACCTGCCAGTTTCGCTTTGTTGTAAGTCATGATTTGGTAGGTACTGGTTTTTCGCTTTGAATAGAGCGTTGACTGTATCATTAGCTGTTAAATGAAGATATTTAGCGGTATGACTTCGTTCCAGCACATGACCTAAGGGCTTTATTACAAATAAACCATAAATATATGATCTTACACAAACTTACCTACGTCTCTAGCTTTTGATGATTTTAATGATTGTTCAATTGTACGCTATTAACTAATTCGTTTAATATAACTCGACGCTATACGAGTACATACATTAAAGTATACAAAATACAAAGTTCCAATGTGAAGGTAGCTTGAATGATATGCTATCTTTGGAGAAACAACTTGTTAACAAGCAGCAATGTAGTAATTTTCGTCCCATTTAATTTTCACGAGGAATTATACATTATTCGGACCTAGTTGAAATTATACTAAAACATGAGGACAAATTATGTTCGGGCAGGTTGAACTTGGCAATAAGATATTCAATACAATAAAGTGTTGCCTGGCGCCATCTGACATTTCCATTCGAAAGTTTGACATTTTTTTTAGCATAAAGGAACTACGAACGTTTTAGTGTTGTTTAAAGTGACTTGAAAAAATCAATTTGGCAAAAAAATGGAATTAACTCGTAAACATTTTCGTGCGTTCATTTTTCTCAACTTTTGTAGTGGATTATCATGACAAGAGTGTACCGATGAACTTAAATTTTGTAAGGCGATGAAGTACCATCCTATAGCACTGTGAACAACTGGTTTAATGAATACAATCGTGGCCGACGCTCGCTCAAAGACGAAGGTCGTCCAAAAACGGCCGTTGTGCCAGAGAACATTGATGTCGTGTGTGAACTGATAATGCAAGATCGTCATTTGGCATACCGTGAGATGAGGCATCCTTGGGCATTTCTTCCACCAGCATACATTCGATTGCATGAACACCTGGCTCGTTGGATCCCGCACAATTTAACAATCGCTTAAAAAAAGCCTCGCATCGATTGGTGCAAAGAAATTTTGAAAAAATACGATCGCGGTGCCTCAAAAGACGTTTATTAGATCGTCACAGGTGACGAATCATGGATCTATGCGTATGAGCCCGAAACATAACAGCAATCGACCGTGTGGGTCTTCGAAGTCGAGCCAAATCCAACGATAGTTGTTCGTGGAAGAAGCACTTCAAAAAAGTGCTTCGACAATTGGTTTAAGCGCATGCAAAAGTGTATAAATCATGCTGGAGAATGCTTTGAAAAACAATAAAACCATTTCCACTGATTCATTATTGCGTTTTTATTGCCGGACCCGAAATATAAATAGCAACCCTCGTATCTTTATTTGATATGCTTGTGTTAAATCTGAAATAGCTGCTGTAAGTTGTACTTTGTACTGCTTTATCGTTTGTCCGTCTTTATAAGTATATGTGATATATGACGTGAATCCCATTTGTATCCTGAATATATTTATTTTTGTCTAAGGGGGGACAAACCCTCTTTGTAGTGCAGCCTTTCTGTAATGGTCGTTTGAATAATGGGGGACCATTATCAAATTGTTTTCACAGTTCTCTGTTTAAAGTATTATATGTTTTATAGTTCAATTTATAATAAAATTGTCAATTCTAATAATGTTTGCTACATTGTACAATTTCTTATTCGAAATAAGTTTTGCGTATTGACTTTGAGGTGATCTGTATATGTGACGCGCAAAATAGGAAGGGATGGTTAAAAACCAGTTTTGTTCAGGAGAGCCATTTTAAAGATTAGGTCCCTTTCTATTTGCGCTTAGAATCGTCGATTTTTGACTCGAGAGTCTATTAATTTAGAATGGAAAAGACTTCTGTATATGAAATTGGCCTTTCTAGCCTTTGGTACAATTTCTTTAACGTGATCATTTGTCAAAGTATATATTTTTTTAATTTTTAATATATCATCTTGTCATATTTGACTTGGTTCTAAATTCTTTCCAATTTATTTTAACGTCGTAAATACATTTTCTATAGGTGGCCTAAATAGCATGGTGCCGTATTGATCAGTGATCGTTTTCAAATGCCAATCCACTGAAAATTGTTCCACACTGTTAAACGATTCTTGGAGTCTCTCGTTGATCTTCCTAATTGTCCTGTCTGCCTGAAATATAACAATATTTTTTTCTAAAATCAAAATTGGTTTTAGGTGAATTGTTGACATTTTAGTTGAATATTTATTGGTTTATCGTTCGACTTTGAGTCCTTAAAAACAATTGTTTTTAATATTATTTGTTACCGATATTTCGATTTATTTCGTTAGTCATCTTCTGGGTATCTAATAAAAATACATAAATAACACAAATTATTCTTACCAAAATTATAAGTATATTAACATAAAACATTGATAATTACAACTAAATTAAATAATTAAAAATCGAATTGTCAACTAATGTAATCATTTGTCAACTAATCATTTTTCAACTAATGTTTCTATCGTTTGAGTTTACTAAAAATGAGTTTATACATTTGGGAACACTTGCCAGTGTCCGTTTTGTAATTTAGTATTTTTTCCGCTGGAACGTCAATAATGCAAAACATTTCTAGAGTATAACGTCGGAGAGGAATTGTTCTCTTCTCCTAATACAAAGTTGGGTTTATGTCCAGTCGTACTTCAGTGTTGCTACGAGGACTGTGTTTTGCTCAAGTGGTTGCTCAAATTGTTTTTTGGTCTGATTTATGGGTTGAAAGCCTAGTTTTAAATTTATTTTTAGTTGTTCCGAAACATACCTTTTGGCATATATCGGATTCGTTACCTTTTCATTTGATTCGGTAAACTAAATTGGATCTATCTTCTTTAATCACCTTCGACTTTGTCATGCTAAAAAAATGACTTGTCTTTTTATGTGTTTTATGTGCTAATTCGATTACGTCTTTATTGTAACGGGTGTTCAATTTAGAGGTATTTTTTTCGAATAAAAAAAATACATAAATTTTTATTAAGTGTGGAATCCTTTTTGTTCATTCGAAAGGACATTTTATGCCATTTATTTTTAGAATATAGTTTCTTCAAATGTTGACCGCAACTACGCCTTAGGGTTTCTATTCTGTGGGTCCAATTTTGGATGATTCGTTCGAGCATTTCGGCAGGTTTGGCGTTAATGACATGCGTAATGTTGTCTTCCCAAACCTGAATCAGGGCTGGTTTGTCAGCATAGACTTGGGACTTTACGTAGCCCCAAAGAGAGAAAATCTAAAGGTGTGATATCACACGATCTAGGCAGCCAACTTACCGGTCCAAAAACGTGATATTGTCTGCTCTTCGAAATGAACTGTATCAACTGACACCGTCCTGTCGATATAAATGTCGTCAAGATTATGGGCTTCAATTACAGGTAGCAAACAGTCCGATATCATGGTGCTATAGCGAGCAATATACTTATATAGAGTTACGTTCAGCCACCATCATCTTTGAAAAAATATGGACCGATAGTTCCACCATCCCATAAACCGCACCAAACCGTGGTTTTCTCTGGGTATAATGGCACCTCTTGAACCTCTTCTGGTTGCTCTTTAGCAAAAATGGTGCAATTTTGTTTATTGACGTTGCCGTTAAGCCAGAAATGGGCCTCATCACTGAACTAATATGGTTACTATATAGTCACGGCAATAATAATATGTTCTATGCAATAAAAGCATGTTCGTCGCAACATTTCTATTGTTTATTGAATTGAATTTTGACAATAATATGATTGCCGCAATAATAATATGGATGAAATGTAACAATAGTATTATTGCCAAATTTAAAAATGAAAATATGGTTGTAGAAACAATATAAATATTGTAAGCGTGACAAAAATCTTGTTTTTTGGGTTTCATGTTAACAATAGTATGATTACGGCAATTATACTGTATGATTGTAACATTTCTTTGAATATGGTTTTTAGAACAATGTCATTGTTACGGATCTAATGAAATAATAATACTCTATATGGAAATTAAAAATTTTCAAACAAACTGCTTTGGCTATGTTTAACTGAAATATTTTTAATAAAAACGCTTACGTTTTTTTAAACTTATTTTTTCTACTGTTAAATAAATAATTCCTATTATTTTGAATTTGTATTTTTAAATAATTTTCGCAATTCAAATCTATTGTTGACAACATAGCAACATTCTAATAAATAGTATTGAGGATCATAGTGTAATTTTGTCTGATCATACTATTTTTGTAGGAAACATAACGTGGTTGCATGTGAATCATACTATGGCTGTATTGTTATGTGTGAATCACACTATTGTTGTGAGGATCATAGTATGGTTGTGTGGATCATAGTATAGTTGTATTGTATCACAACCATATTCCCAACAATGGCATGATGCTCATCGAATAGTGTTATCCCACCGCCCTTTTTTTATACATGCAGTTGCACAATTTGGAGACGTTGTTGCTGTGTAAGTCTTCCCATGATGAAATGGCAAACAATACTGAAAAGAAAAAAATAAAGGTTAACACAACTCACGCGTAATCTTATTGTCCCGTTAGCAGGGCAATAAGGCATCGCCGTAACGGCTGATAACACAATTACCGACTTGGCCTGCAATAGAATGATTGTTGCATACGGTGCCATGCTGTTGAAATCAAACATGGGTCAAGTGCACGTCTAAATAGTTTATCATGACTTTGTAGCGCTCATCGTTATGCAAAATAGCGTTTCCAGCTGAATGATAAAAAAAATAATGGTCTAATGATGCCACAGCTCAAAAAATCTGCACTAATATGTCACTCTCGAAGAGAGTTTCTCTTTTCCCCTACCTTTTCATTTCAAACACCAATAACTAATGGTGCATTTAAATTTAATTAAATTCATTTTGAAAATATGTTTTTTTTTCGAAGATTTGCTAAGACAAGAAGAAATTATATCTGCGCACGCCAGGACCTTCATCTCCTCATGCAGATGGTCGCCAGAAGACATAAGGTTCATGTTCCCATGGCGGCATTCTGGTCTGCGTACTCACGTTCGCAGACCAAACCGGCGCTGCGTAGTTCGCTACAGACCGACATTTCGCTTTCTTAGGCGTCAACAAGGTTTCCTTGTCGGCTCCTTAAGTACTTCCGGGTAGTGATGTGAGGTCCTCGTTTCGACATTTAAGCTTATCGCGGATAAATGTAGCATGTGCAGACGATCGAAAAAGGCTGTCCAATGTGACCCTAAGGATTTTGTGGTAGTTGGTAGTCGTTATGTTGACGTCATCAACTTTCACATTAGGTGACAACCGCACCACTGCGGCTCATGCAGTTAACAGTGCGGCTGATTATTTTGAGGTAGATATTTTCATATTCTTCGCAGTGAAGAATCGTGCTAAGTCAGTGAGATAACAGTTAATTGTATCGCATATGTCTATCCACTTTAGGTTCTGACGCCAGAATTGTGCAATCATCAGCGTACGACACAATTTCAACGTCGTCTGAAGGTGCAAGATATTTAAAGAGGTAGAGGTTAAACAGTGCCAGAGATATCACCTCACCCTAGCGAACTCCCTGTTTAACTCTACGGGGCTTCGACTTCCTGCTTTTTAATACATATGTCTCTTCTTTATTCGATTCGCTTCTTAAAAGCTTTTAAAATTTGTTCACCGAATAATGTATGGGTATTAGAAATTTGTAAACAAAAAGTTGTATCCGCGGCTTATAAATTCATATTTGAGCGGTTAAGCGCTTCAACAGCTTATATTTTTGATGGTTTTAAAATATTTAATAGATCTGTTAGAATGTTCACATTATCTTCAATCTTCAAAGCTCACGTTGTTCTAAATCAATAAAAGCTATTAACAGAATTTTTCCGAGACTGTCACCATCAAATTCCACTTCGTAATGTCATAACTATGGTAATGAAAAAAAAATAATTTTCGGGCAATCTCAGATGGATTTCCCGGAAAACCGGGAATAAAAAATACCGGGCGGGAATTCCCGGGAGAAACTCTACACTCTGAGGATGTATTGGCTTCTCGACGATCACGTGCGAGTTTTGTGATCCCTCAGATGCGTTGTTAGCATAGCCGCCGAGATGAAAATGCACATCGCCAGAGGTAAAATGCAAAATAACCTATGTATTATTAATCTTTCATTTAATAAAGAGCAAATTAAATTCAATTAGTCGTTCTATCGCACTGCGTGTATTGCACCTAAAAGAAAATCGCTGTTGTTTTCTTTAACAGGGTAACATTATCACGTAGAAATGTTAAAAAGGTGAAAGATTGCCACTCAATAATCAACGACATGTAAACTCGTATGCCTGCTAAGCAAAAAGAAAGAAACACAACCAACCGAATCCATTCAAGCAACCAGCGAACGAATAATCTCGCCAAACTTCTTATACTCTTTCGTTGGATTCATGGCACGATCACGTTCGAGCATTGCATGCAAACTTGTGGTTACCGACTACTGACTGGGTTAGCTGGCGGTGCTACAGTTGTTGATTGTGACGACAAAGACGATGATGATGATGTTGACGGCGGCAACAACAACGCCAATAACGGGCAAGCAGCCATTAGTGCGCAGGCGCCGCATCTGGGAAACGGCTTACACACAGCACAGCACAAGTCAGCAAACGAATGAACAGAAAAAAAACAGTTTCAATTTCATTTTTAAACAAATGTTAACCGCAAATAAGACTTTAATGCATAATAAACTTTCGAAGAGTGCGGTTGGTCGATCGGTCGGTCCATACAGTCATTAAAGCGCAAAGACAACAGTTAATAATCAATTCGAAACAAGAAATTATATTGTGTGGAAAGCATTTTGTAAACTATACAAAAAACAAAATCATTTAAATAAAAAAGAAATCAAATCATGTCACTTATACAAAAATATTGTGTATTGGTGCTAATCGTGGTATTGTCGTGCGTTCTAGTCGAGAATCGTAGTTACAACAATGGTCTCATCTTTTACGATCTGAATACGAAACACGCCTTTTTGCCGCCCACCGTGTCGGTGTCGCGCGGACGCGGCCTTGCCAATATGAAGTTCTCCGAGAAAGGTTCGATATGGTCGACCTTTGGCAAACCATGCGACTGCACGGGACCACTGTGTGGCTGTTGTGTTGGCATCAAAGTGAAACAATACAATTTTGATCAGAAAAGTACGTGTCTAAAATATTGAATTATTATTTGTACTTCGAAAATATGCTGTTTATACTACCATGCATACATACACAAGCCGTAATGGCTTAAATTGAAAAATCGAGCATTACTTGTTTATTTCGTACATGACTTACACAATTGGGGAGTTGTGAGATTGAATGATTTCACAAAAGCAAAAAAAAATCGATTCAAACCACCCAACTGACCAAGATGTGCAATGTTTGTGAAATTTTTGTGACCAAAAAAAAAAAGAACATCAAAGTTGAGTGAAACTGATTCATTTGCAAGTGTGTAAATCAATAATTGCCGAATTGTTAATGGAATACAAATAGCAACATGTGAAAAATTTTGGAACAATCCACAAATACGTACAGTTGCGCTCAAAATAATAGTAGTGCAGCACTAAAATAAATTCTTCTTCTTTTGTTTCTTTCATTTATATTTTATTTCATCTTTTTCTTTTGCAACTTCATTTCTTGGAGTGTGCATAATAAAAATATGCCGTTACTTTAAAC
Organism: Hydrotaea diabolus; assembly: GCA_963513945.1. Lineage (NCBI taxonomy): Eukaryota > Metazoa > Arthropoda > Insecta > Diptera > Muscidae > Hydrotaea > Hydrotaea diabolus. Next base: position 67,622,544 of record OY740718.1, read on the forward strand.
TCTTATGTTATCGTTGTTGTAAAAATTTGACATTTTGACAACAGTGCTGGTTTTTGAGGGACCAAAATAATAGTAGTGCTTGGTAAAATATTGCGAAAAAGAGCAATTGTGCAAAGGAAATATTACCAAAAGGTGTTTATTGGAATTTTATATTAATTTAAATAGATTTTGAATTATTTAAATTTATTAATATTCCTTAGAATGGGACGGGGCAAGCACTGCAGTTCGGAGCAGCGTGCTCTCATTAAAAAATTAATTTCAGAGGGTAAAACTTACAAAGAAGTGCAAAATATTGTAGGTTGTTCACCAACTATAATATGCAACGCCCACAAGTTATGTCGAATAAATTAATTACTCGTGTGGTAAGGTACACAAAGCAGAATCCTTTTTCGAGCTCCAAAAAAATAAAAGACGAGTTAGGTGTGAACGCAAGCGTACAAACAATACGAAGACGTTTATTTGAAAATAATTTAGCTGCTCACAGTCCAAGAAAAGTCCCCCTTCTTTCAAAAAAACATGTGTCAAAAAGAATTAAATTTGCCCAAGAACATATGGATTGGCCAGTACAAAAATGGAGGAACATTTTATGGACGGACGAATCGAAAATAGTTCTTTATGGCGGAAAGGGATCAAGACAATACGTCCGGCGACCTCCAAACACCGAGTACAATCCCAAGTTCACGACCAAAACTATAAAACACGGAGGTGCTTCCATAATGATTTGGGCATGCTTCTCTTATTATGGTGTTGGGCCCATATATTGGATCAAGGAGATCATGGATAGGCATCTCTACGTCCATATTATGCAGGAAGTAATGCTACCATATGCCAGTGAAGATATGCCATTGATTTGGGTCTTTCAGCAGGACAACGACCCAAAGCACACCAGTAAAGTGGCGAAAGATTGGTTCCACGCTAACAATATAAATGTTCTTGAATGGCCAGCACAGTCCCCAGACCTCAATCCAATTGAGAATTTGTGGTGCGACGTGAAGAAGGCAGTTGCCCAATCTCAACCAACAAGCGTATCTCAACTTTGGGAAGTCGCCAAGCAAGCATGGAGTTCAATTCCTGACCAAAGATGTCAACATCTTGTGGACTCGATGCCTAGGCGCTGTGCGGCCGTAATTGGAAACAAAGGCCACGCAACCAAGTACTAATATAATTTAGTACCCTTATTAATTATTAATTAAAAACAAAAAATATAGTACCGAAGGATTTCATACACTTTTGTGACAAATGTTCCGAGCACTACTATTATTTTGAGCGGCCAAATTTGAGAGAGAATCCAAAACCTAACCAATATGCTTCTAAAGTCGGATGAATTCTATGTCATTGATTTTTAAAATTATTTTTATTTTAATATTCTTTAAGAAAAATATATGTATTCAATAATTAATGGAGTTCTTAATAAATTTTTTTCATTATTCTTAATAATTTAATATCCACTACTATTATTTTGAGCGCAGCTGTATAACTGATAAATTTATATACAAGTATATATATTTTAGACCGCTCCTTATTTATATAAAGAAATTTATTTTCTCCAGTTTAAAACACGGCAAGCGCAAAAATATTTCATTTGGTTTCATAAACATACAAGAAACTTAAGCACGATTGCATAATTTTTAGCCGTGCCTCAAGCAACTCTTTTTTTTATTATTAGAAATAACATACAAAGTAATTGGAAAAATTAACATTGAACTAATATATTTTTATAAGTACTGAGTAGGGACATAAATACTGTTACACACGTTTTATGCTGTAAATAAAAAGTACTAAATGTTTTTGGACCAAATATTTTTTAATATATTTATTGATGTATATTGTATCCAAAAAGAATCTACTTATTCGAAATGTCCGCCTTTTGCCTTTACACACGCCTTAAGTCGCACTGCCCAATCGTCAATAGCTGCACGAACCTCGTCCATTGGAAAATTGGCCACAGCTCGAACCACAGCAGTCTTAAGAGATCCAATGTTGGGGTATCTTTTGTGACAAAACTTGTCCTCTAAAACCGTCCATAATTTATTATCCAATGGGTTAAAATCTGGACTGCTTGAGGGCCATTCTTCAGAGGAAATGAACGCTGGCAAATTGTTTCGAAGCCAGGCCTGGGACGTTTTAGCCTTATGGGATGGCGCAGAATCCGGCTTAACAACAGCTTCCAAAACGGTTTCTTGGTAAACTTTGGCCGATGTTTTGACTCCTTGTTCGCAGAAATGCAGGTCAGTGACCCCATCGTAAGAGACACCCCACCAAAGCATGACTGAAGCTGGGTGATGACCCTTTTCCACCCTTGGGATCAGTTCAGTTGCTTTCTGAGATGACCGCGCATACACTCATTTGGCTTGTTAAATTTTTCCTGAACGGTAAAAAATTTTTCATCGGTGAAAATCATTTTTCTGTGCAAGTTATCAGCGTGCTTCACCAAAAGACGTTTGCATTTTTCAATCCTATTTTTTTTAAAGCTGCAGTCAATAAATGTCCTGTATGTCGTTTGAAAGCCCCAAGTCCCAAGTCTTTGTTAATGATGTGACTCATGGACTTTTGCGTGATATTCATCTCTCGGGCCATGATTTTCTGTTTTCGGAGCGGATTTCTGTGAATTCTTGATTTAACGGCTTTGATGACATGCGGTGTTCGAACAGAACGTGGGCGGCCCGACCGGTGGCGGTCTTTTACATCTCCAGTCTCCTCAAACAGTTTCATGCATCGGTAGACGAACATGCGGCTAATCTCTAGTGGCCGGAGCGTTTTGAAAATATCACTTTTTTCATTTCACACTTGAAAAGCGCTATTACAGCGGTACGGTTCTCATTATCTGACCACTTCATGATAAAAGTTGAAACAATGTTTAGCTCGTTTGTTTTATTTCGGTCTGTTGCTTTTACACATTGAACAGGGATTAAACCGGCTCAAGGCCTCTTGCTTCTATATTTAAATAGAAGACAAGTTTTTAACAAAATGGCAAAGTGACACTGATTTTCGTGGCTGCATACTACTTTTATGATGATTTCGGGTCCGTGACAACCCTCTTCAGAAAGCCTTGCTGCAATTGTTGAAAGTAAAACCGAACTCTATAAGGTCAGGCTCTCCTCAAACGAATGAGAACTACTGTTGTAAACCTTACTTTTCAAGTTTTCTTCACACAATTGCCAACGAAAATACAACTCACTCTTGCCACCTCTAAAGAGACTCCACATCGAGAGCCATCAATAGATTTCTTTTACAACGTGTGTGTGTGTGTTGTAAAAAGAGTTTAGTTGCATGTACGTATGTTTAGCTCGTTTGTTTTATTTCGGTCTGTTGCTCAAGACCTCTTGCTTCTATATTTAAATAGAAGACAAGTTTTTAACAAAATGGCAAAGTGACATTGATTTTCGTGGCTGCACACTACTTTTATCATGATTTCGGGTCCGTGACAAAAATACCGTTTCAGACTAACGCTATTGAGGTTAGCTTTCAAAACCCATATGACATTAACGGGGTATGTTCAGTTCTACTATTGAAATGGGTGTGTCCAATGTTGTAACAGTATTTATGTCCCTACTAAGTACATGTTATTATTAATTTTATAGTTAACTCCTTTTAAAAGTGGCATATTTGAAAGGCCGAAATTTCTTCTTTCCAAACTTAAAATTGCTTGATATTCAACTAAGATACTGGCATATAAGTTCGTAAGATCTGAAAAACCGGGTTTTTACCCGTAACTCCAAATGTTGGAGGTGTTTGGGAAATTTCAATACCGGTTTATTGTTGTACTCAGCAAGATCTACAAGAAACATAATATCATTTCCCAGGCATTTGTTCTCTGTCACACTGTGTTATTTGAAGTTGAAAGTAATCATGATGTAAACAAGTCTGTTTTAGAGTTTTGGCAGATTCGTTCGCTTTTACAACTTCTATTTCTTTTTGTCGTCAATAACAATAATTTAAAAATTATTGTTATTAAATTACTATGCGCCTGCGTGGGCGACACATATAAGTAGCACCTTAACCAGCCGCCTCAATTCCTATTGGGCGCGAATTGATGTGGACGTTCATGACGTGGTGCATCTCTAGTTGTCCGGTCAAGACCACTTAGGTACCCCCAACTCTCTTTAGATGCACCCAGTTCATATGGCTCGTTTCCTTCGCCTGGATATCGAAGCATATCCCCCATAGGCGAACAGGGCTCACAAAACCAAATATATTGAAATTTAGGGTCAAATTTTGAAAAATCCCACTTTCACCCATTCAGAGTGCCCCAATCGATTCCAAATGTATGACCGACCTCGCTAACTTTGGAGGGCCAAGCCACCCATGCCACTGGCACACCACCTGGCAGGGGGGTCTGTCATACAAAAATAGCCATTTTTGGAACTTTACATGAAAAATCAACGAAATGGATATGTTTTTTTCTTTTTGGAGTTAATTTTTCTCTTCAGAAATATATTAAGTCAAAACATTTGTAAATGAAAAAAATAATTTAACCTAGTACGAGGGCTGCTATATATATTTCTGGCCTAATAATGAAAATGCGAATATTTATGATCAAAAATGGTTTTACTGTTTTTCAATGTATTCTCCAGCATGATTTATTTTGCATGCGCTTAAACCAATTGTCGAAGCACTTTTTCTACTTCCATTGAGACACCTCCTAAACATGGTTCTTGAACGCTTCAACAGCATATTCTGGCGACGGAAATCGTTGACCACGCATTTTTTTCTTGATGTGCGGAAATAAAAAGAAACCATTGGGTGCCAAGTCAGGGCTGTACGGCGGATGACCCATCAATTCGACGTTTTGTCCGCTCAAAAATGCGCTGGTTTGAGCCGATGTGTGAGAGCTTGCATTGTCATGGTGCACACTGATTCGTGTTCTCTTGTTCGTTTTTCGAATTTCTCCGAAGACTTCAGACAAACAAATTGTGGTGTACCACTCAGAATTAACCCTCCTACGTTCTCGCCACATGACCTGTTTTGCCGAAGAAACAGGCGACCATTTGCTTCGAAGTGCTTCTTCCACGAACAACTTTCGTTGGATTTGGCTAGACTTCGAATACCCACACGGTCGATTAGTGTTTTTTTCGGGCTCATACGCATAGATCCATCACCTGTGGCGATCTTATAAACGTCTTTTGAAGCACAGCGGTCGTATGTTTTCAAAATTTCTTTGCACCAATCGACACGAGCCTTTTTTTTGAGTGATCCAACGAGAACAAACCTTTTTTACGGCAAGGTGTTCATGCAATATCGAATGTATGCTGGTGGAATAAATGCCCAAGGATGCCTCTATCTCACGGTATGTCACATGACGATCTTGCAGTATCACTTCAACCACGGCATCAATGTTCTCTGGCACAACGGCCGTTTTTGGACGACCTTCGTCAATGAGCGAGCGTCGGCCACGATTGAATTCATAAAACCAGTTTTTCGCAGTGCTATAGGATGGTGCTTAATGGCCATACAAAGATTTAAGTTCATCGATTCACTCATGTCGTGATAATCCACGTCGAAAGTTGTAAAAAATGATCGCACGAAAATGTTCACGAGTTAATTTACGTACGTGAAAACGTTCTGAGCACGTCTATGCTAAAAGATGTCAAACTTTCCAATGGAAATGTCAGATGGCGCCAGGCAACACTTAGTGTTGCCTAGGCTAGAAATATATATAGCAACCCTCGTATAACGTAATCCAAGGTTCATATAAGCTTCGGCCCGGCCGAGCTAACGAATTGTGCACTTGTTTATGAACAAATGTTCAACAACCAGTACGATATGTTTCCTTTTTTGAGGTACCTGTAGTTTCTTAAAGGATAACTTTCCTGCGTCAAATATAATATGCCATTATCTTGCTAAATTTAAAGATTCTGACTTATTTCGTTTGACCGATATCATGATATCAAAATACACGAAGACGGACGTCCGAACGGACATATCTATATTGTCATAGATTTATTCGACGCAAATAATTTATGTATTAGACAGGGTATTTAAGCAATATTTCGAGAAGTTCCAAATGGAACGACATTTAGACACTTAATGATTTATTGAAGGGTATAAAAAAGTCAAGGCCTTTAAAGATTAATATGTATACCCTCCATCATAGGAGAGAGGATAAATTTACTTTGTCATTCCGTTTCGAAATATCGAAATACTGGTATTCGGAATCGTCGTAATATGTTAAACTAATCTAGCTATGTCCGCCTGTGGAAATAAAATTACATGTTGTAATATCGAAGCTAAGTGGCTGAAAATTTTCCAAACATATGTTGATGAACCGAAACTGTGGTATTGGAAATGGGCCAGATCGATCAAGAGATAAAAATTGTCCCCAAACAAGACTATGTTAACCTCTTGGAAAAATTGTTTTTTTAGTATTTTTGGGGGTCTTTTACTGACCTTCTTCAAGGTCATATTTGTAGGATACATTACCATGTAATTGGACAAGGGTGTGTGGCACCGCCAACACAACGCCAAACTTAAGAAGACAATATCTCAAGAACTATTAGATATATGACGATGATATTTGGAACATTTGCTGTTAGCATGGACCGAAACACATGCTGGAGTGTGTATTTATCTCCTTATTAATAAACCGATCGTTATAACATTTTAACAAAGAAAATCGGTGAATACCATATTACGTACTATAAACCACACGAAGGACAATTATCAATTTCAATTTCATTTATTCCCAAATCAATTTTTGTTTTACATTATAGACTACTTAGTTAAATACATACATTTCCTAGCATACTTTATATTTTTCTAGGAATATCTTTTTATATTCTTATAAAATAAATTTGTGACAAGGCTAGCCCATTTAGTCATTCTTTTTTTTTAATTTTTCTGTCCAGACATTAGTTGTCCGTCAAAAAGGGAAAGAAAAGCTAACGGGTAGCTCTCTTGAGATCATTTTTTATACTAAAATAAAACTTAATACTAGTGGGCCATGCCCAAAACAAAACAAAATATGAATTCAATTGTAATAAAAAATATTAATTAAAAATATAAAAATAAAAATAAAAAGGTATTTACATAATATTTACACAGTAATTTACAGATATATCGGAAGTCTATTGCATTGTGTTATACACTAGGTTTTCAAATTCGTACGTCCCGAAGCGCCTGTGATAGAACAAAATGTTTCCATTTTCATCTATCAGAAACCCTTCGTCGTTAAGGTGCAGAAGGCACATCGGTGATAGATAACCCCCAACCACTCGCAGATGATCATACCTTTCTCGTGGGATCAGCTGGTCCCGAACGAAACTACTCGGATGAGATGGACACCTCGAGAGGTGACCGATGGCTACTCCAGCCATGAATTTATCTATTCGGTGTATTTCACTCTTCTGATAGATTTCCGTACAGGAAGGACTGATGTACTGTCCGTCATGTGTAACCCTCCTCCTGAGGCCAAGGCAGTATGACAATACACACGAAGGACAAAAATGATCTCTCTTAAATATGCAGGAAGTATTAGTGCACGAAACATTAATATGTTTCGAGCAATGTTCTGAAACATTTATATGCTTATGTGCAAAACATCAAATGAAGGATAACTAAGCTACAGCTTTGTACTCTTTAGAATATTAACAAATAAAAATGTTCCAGTTGATCGAAATTATATATACCCTCACCCATATTTGGATTTTATATTTTCCTTCGTTTCGGCCTCCATTGCCGGAAGCGTACCGATTTATTTCAAAACTCGTAAATGTTTCTGCTGGAGGCTGTACAATAGGGCATGGCCTCCCCTTTTTCTTATGAGTGCATAAAGATGAAATATACTTATACATGTTTCAGAACAAAAATTGAAGCGAAATTTGTTTGGGGAGAAGTTATGCGATTTAAGTCGAGGTAATTTGTGTGTAAGGTTGAAGAAGGGGCGTGACAGAGGCTTCGTTAATACATCTTTTACTCCATCCATCTCCATCAAATTACCAAATTTTTAGCAGAATCAAATGAACATTATTAAAAGTAGTTCAATGTTATTCATATTAAATAACTTTAATAATTTTAGTCTGCATCAAAAGTTGGCGGAATGGTCATTTACACTGGAGGAGCGAGAATGGGCGTATCATCCACTCCTGTCGCACGCGTTAACATAGCCGTTCGCAACATAAGGAAATTTTATGCACTAGCAGACATGTAACGTGGGTTCTAATCTACTTGTACATTGGAACAGGGTCTTTTGTGTGGGAGGTACGAAAACGGGAGTGGCTAGACATACAATTATTTTTCACCAAGTTATCCTTATAATTCTGTTCCGAGGTATTGGTTTTGAGTAAGATCACATAAATAGCATTAAAGATAATATGCGAATACCAAAAGTGGGCGAAACAGGTCATTGGCATCCGAGGTTTCAGAAAAGGGCGTGTCAACTTTTTCCATATGATAGTACAAATTTAAACAATTTAATCAAGTTTAACGCACCGGGTGACAAGTTATGTGGGTTCTTCTGTGCCTTGAAACAGGATCGTTTGTATGGGTGGTGCCAGAAAGGGCGTGGCTTTGTTTTTTCACCAAGTTTGCCTTACAACTTTTTTCTTATGTATTGATTTTTAATGAGAAATAGTTTTAACGATATTACAAGAATACCAAAAGTGGGCGTAGTGGTAAATTTTTTTGTAAGGTACCAGCAGGAATTGGCAATATAGCACATTTTCAACCCCATTGGACAGTTTTCGAACAATTTTATAACATACAAAATTCAAAAATTATTGATAAACCCTTTAAAGAGTTATAGTGCGAACCAACCTCTCAGATGGACAGACTGACATGGCTCAAATGACTTTAAAAGTCATGAAACAGATTCGGTCAAAACTTATGTAGGACATAAAATGTTTTTAATCCTTTACACTTCGGTCCGTACCAAATGATATACACCAGTAGGGTGAGTAGGGTATAAAAAGTATTTTTTTTAAGTATTTATAGAAGATGTTGGCGGTGCCACGCCCCGTTTAAAAATCGTATTTATGGCCAAACTAATGAACCGATCGCTATAATACTGTAACAGGACGAAGCCATTGATTTACATATTATTATAGACTACAGTGTGCTTAAATTTTACAAAATGGCTTGGTCCTGCCCACACAACCCTGAACTTTGAAATGGCTCGTGGCAAATATGCCTTGATAGGAAAGAGGCTGGTTCCACGCCCTCTTGACAAAATGTCCATACAATTGATCCCCCTTGCTGTAAGTTTGCAATTGTCTATCATTAATACAAAAAAAGTTTACTTGTTCTACGCAACATTTACCATATTTACCATAAAATTCGAAAACACTCTCTTACATGCCTAAATACATTTTTGAATAATTAATAATTACATAAAAGTGTTTCTCCATCTTCATCATCATTTGCATACAATTAAATTCAATTGTACATAAAGTATCTTAACACCCTCTGCTACAATTTGCTGGCGGTGTTTGTTGTAGTCGTTGCCGGCTTTCTTGCAAGACACTTTCAACGTTGAGTCGCAGGCAACTTTCTCATTGTAATTTCAATATATTTTTACTACTCGTATTTGGTATAGCATCTGACATTTGTGGAGCGTTGTTCGTGACTCGTTGGTGGTGGAGTAGAAGAGGATGACGTAGACATGCAGATTCAATCGGTGAAATATTTGCCAAACAATTTACTCACAATGAATATGTCACACTACAATTTTTTCCATTTTATGGTAGAGGTTTCAGCCTAGCAGACAGTCAGACAGAACTGGCAGTTTTTGCGGTAATTTAATGCAAACGAAACTGCATTTGAATCAACGTATATTTTTACATGATTTTCTTTAAAAATTCATTAACTTTAATGGAATTGGAATTATGCATAAATTGTAAATACGATATATAAGCACATGCATGTTTAAGACACATGCACTTGTCATAGTAGCACTCAAAATGTGGGGGCTTATGTCTTGCAGTCGTCAGTGGCAAAGCCAACGCCCTTCCTTCAATCACAATTTTAATCGTGGGAATTAATGAGATTGAGTTCGTTTATTTAAGTAAAAGTCTATTTAAATGAGATTGTGTTTATTTAAGGGGTAAAAAATAAAATAAATCACAAATTAATTGCAACAATTCATATCTAATTTGAATAGGATAGGTGTATTTTATGTGGTCTTTTTGGGAGTTTAAATTTTTGCATCATTCTTTAAGCAAGTAACGTACCGAATATTGTCATCCATGAATATTCAAGTTTTTACGAACAAGTGCCAAAATTAAAAAAAAATATTCGAGAGATATCGTGCGAACGAGCCGCACAGACGGACATGGCCTCTTACCCTAATATTTAACAAATCGTTGTCAGCGGGTATTTTTTACAGGAATGGAAAATGTCATATATTTCACCTATTTTAAAATCTGGTCAGAAGGGCTTTATCACCAGTTATAGACCAATTGTTAAACTATCGGCTATACCAAAACTATTCGATAAATTAGTAAATAATAAATTATTTAGTATTGTAAAATTTTTTATAAATACTCAACAACATGGCTTTTATAGTGGTAGGTCCACATCAACAAATTTAGCCATTTTTTGTAACTATTGCGTTAATGCTTTAGAAAAAGGGTTTCAGGTAGATGTATTATATACAGATTTTATAAAGGCATTTGATAAGCTTAATCATGGTCTGTTAATTAATAAACTAAAAACGTTAGGGTTTCATTCCAACATGCTTAGCTGGTTAAAGTCATATTTATCAAACAGAATACTATTTGTAAAAATAGGTAATCGTACTTCTGAACCTATTAATGCAACATCTGGTGTACCACAAGGTAGCCACCTTGGCCCACTTTTATTTTTACTTTTTATTAATGATATTCCCTCTGTATTTAAATTTTGTAATATTTTATTATATGCCGATGATTTAAAGGTATATTCTATTGTTCAAAACCTAAATGATTACATATTAATTCAAAGAGACATTGATAGTTTTTTGCAATGGTGTATTCACAATGGTATGAATTTAAATTTTCCTAAATGTAAAATGTTAACGATTACGCGTAGAAAGCTCCCATTGTTGCATGAGTATACATTTTTTGATGCCACCTTTGTAAGAGATATGATAACAAAGGACCTTGGAGTTTATATTGACTCTAAACTTTCATTTCTTCCCCATTTTGAATATATTGCCAGCAAGGCAAATTCTCAGCTTGGTTTTTTGAAACGGAATGCTACTGATTTCAAAGACTACTTTACATTGAAAATATTATTTTTTGCATTTGTTCGATCACAATTGGAATATTGCGATATTATATGGGACCCGAGATACTATATACATAAATACAGGATTGAAAGAGTCAAGAAAAGATTTTCTAGGTTTGCCTTACGTTATTTATATAACTTCATTAACATGCCTGACTACAAAACTCGTTGTCAGCTGCTCAGTTTAAATACTCTGTCACAACGAAGAGTTGCACATAATATTATATTTATCAAGGATATTATGGATAGTAGAATTGATTCACCGGAGCTTCTACAACTGATACCATTTAATGTTCCAAGGAGAAATCTGAGGGACCATGAAATTTTTTATGAATATTTTCATAGATATAATTATAGTTTGAATGAAGTTATTACAAGGGGTATAAGTTTGTGTAACAAAGCATGCAATCATTTAGATTTTTTCACGAATCGGCCTATCTTTAAGAAGGCACTATTCGAATATATTGTTTTAGAAATAAGTACGTAGTTTTAAGAATGGATCTGTAAGGGCTCAGCCCACTAGATTGAAATAAATAAATAAATAATTAAAATGACCTAAGAAGTCGTGAAACCGACTTGGTCAAAACATATGCAGGACCTAATATGCGTCACACTTTTTGCCCGTAGGAAATGATATATTCTCTGCTGCCCAGTAGGCTTAGGGTTTACAAAACAAACATTTACATTATTTAGTGGACACAATATCATGCTCGACTAGCATCATTTTTAAAGAAAAATTGCCCAACGATTCCAAAACCCGCACCGAACTGTCGCTCTCTGAAGATGCTTTGGCTTCTCGAAGATCACGTGCGGGTTTTCATAAATGCGATTTTTAAAGGGGTGGTGGGACCGCCTACTTTTCCGTCAGGATGTATTTTGATCCATGCCAACATCATATGATATGATTTATTATAGCATTTTTTAACAATCGGTCGATTTCTTTACTAAACATTTTTAAATTTTCAACGTCGTAATATTTTTTCAAAACTACCTATGGGAATGAAAATGGACAATATTGTCACACCCCTTCTGGTTCCTCCCACACAGATCCTATTCTTAATATCTTACCCAAAATGAATACTTACAATCTGGGATCATATAAAGCTCAACTTAGGGACGAATAATTTGATTCTTAGCCACACAAAAGCCAAACTAATGTATCAGTACGCCTACTTTTGATATTTTTGTAATATTTTCAACACCAGTTGCACGATCTCACTAAAATAAATACTTGAGGATATAAAGGTATAAGGTAAACGTGGCGACAGAGATTTGGACTTAAAGCTAAGGCCCTTCTGGGACCTACCACAGAAATGTCCCGGTTCCACTGAAGATTAAAACCCACATAACCTGTCACCTAGTGAATTACGTAGACTAGCTTAAATTTTGAAACCGTATTATCTTAATAACGACTTTCTACTCTCATATGAAAAAAGTGGTTGACACGCCCATTCTGGTACATTTCATGCAATGCCTCATTCCTCCCACTTTTAGTTTTCGCATATAAAGTACAAGTATATATAGTAAATTGAATGAATTTATGGTCTTTTTCAAAATTGAATTTATACGGTCTTTTTCAAAATCAATACATTAGACAAGAACTATAAGGTTAACTTGGCGACAAATAATGAGATTCCTAGCCACGTCTCTTCTAGTACCTCCCACACAGCGTTGATTACAACCCATATTACTTGAATAAAATTTTCTTATATTGCGAACTTCATTATAACTTTATTACGGCTTTTTAAACTCGTATAATAAGAGTACATGAGACGCTTCATTCTAATACCTCCAGTGTAAAATGACCATTCCGACAACTTTTAGCATTTGCATAATAATTTTAATACTCTTCGTACGATTCTGCTGAAAATTTGTAGTTAGATGGATTAATGGAGCCTCTTCCACGCCCATCCTTAACCTCCAAACAACAACCCTCCCCCCCCCATAACCTCATAACTTTTTAATTAATGTATAAATTTCGCTTATATTTTGAATACTGCTATTTATTTATATTAAGCCTGTTATTTTGTTGCGCGGTTACTAAGCGAGTAAGAGATCGCTAATGCGATTACTTCACACCATTGTGTTTTTCAGAAGCGTGATTTTCAAGATGAAATAAATCGCATATAATTTAATGTTATGGCCAAGAATTTTGCTTGCTTATAAACATAAGGGTTTGCCAATATGCTTAAAAATTATTAAGGGCATGTGGCCGCCGCGGCTGGCTCGAATAAATTCCAGCCGATCGGCAATAACGCGCCGAATATTCTCTTCCAAGGCGTCAATCGCGTCGGGCTTATCTAAGTAGACAAGCGACTTTACATAACCCTTAAAAATAGTCCAGTGGTGTTAAGTCGCACGATCTGGGAGGCCACGCCACAGGCCCAGGACTCGAGATAATGGGCTCACCAAAAGTTCCATTGAATTGATTGTTTCGTTAACTGTATGGCATTTAACACCGTCTTGTTGGAACCAAAGGTTGTCCACATCAACATCCTCCAATTCAGGCATGAAAAAGTCATCAATCATGGCTTATAGCGTTCCCCATTGCCTTTAACATTATGACCGGCTTTATTTTTGAAGAAATATGGACCAATGATTTCTTTGCCATAGAGCAAACAGTGACTTGTTGAGGATATCCGCTGTATCCTCAACAAGTCACTGTTTAGTGTCTCAACAATGGCTTGTGAATTTTCATTGCTACAAATGCGACAATTTGGTTATTAATCTACCTATTCAACCAAAAGTGAGCTTCATCGCTGAACAAAATTTTCCTGTATAAATCAGGATTTTTGGCCATCTCGTATTGGGCCCATTCACCACGATTTGCAAACGTTGTTGCGAAGCTGTCCAAAAGACCAACACCGAAAAAAGTGTGGCCAGTTTGAAAACCACGAGTCTAAAAAAACACCCTCTATACGAGTATACAATTTGCGTCTTAAAAATTTTTTTTTAAAAATTTTTAGTTTTCAAAACAAAATTTTTTAAGAATGACCTTTTGCGAACCCGTTTATTATTCGCTTATGGTATTTCTTGAATAAATGTTTTTTTTAAAAATACAAGTTTTTATATCAAACGGGAGTTGTTCAGTTTTTGTATATGTGACAGCGCATAGAGAAAGGGACCTAAGGGTAAAAAAAATCAATTTTCATTTTTTTTTGTTGATGTGGACAACATCTGAGCATCGAATGAGACCGATCCCATGCCCCAAAAGTGTTCCCTCCCAGAGATATGCGCGTTTTATCAAAGTGGTGGTACACCAAAGATACACGTATTTAAATCTTTAAAATGGCTCTCATGAACAAAACTGGTTTTTACCCTTATGGGCCTTTCTATTTTGCGCGTCACATATACAGAAATTTCTACAGTTTTTTCAAAGTTTTTACGTTATTGCCTTAGCGACCACTTACTCGCTTAATAACCGAGCAGCACAAAAACAGGCCCATAATCTTTCTTTGCGCATAATAAAAAAGTGAATGCTACACCCATTCCAGCACCTCCCACACAAACGACCGTATACAAAATTTCAATAAAACGGGTACGCAGTGGCGGACGGAATAAGAAACATATAAAATCCATATATGGGTGAGGAGTACATAGAAGTTGGTTCAGCCGATTTTGTTTTTATTTTTTTTTTTTAATTTGGTTGAGATGGGGTCGGTATTATGGACTTCAAGGCGGTTAAACTTGTTTTAAATTTTTAAAATGGCTTAGTTCATACTTGGATTTGAGACCATGTTTCTTTTTAACTTTTTGTTCAATAGAAATCAAAAAACTATTCAAAAGGCTGTCAAAAAGGCTCTTATTTGCAAGCAGCGGTGATTGCGGTCGGTGAAACCCTACTTTGCCATCCTCAGATCCCAAGCAACGAATGAGATTTCACTTTGATCAAATGCTACAAACTTAAGTGCAGACAGATTCCAATTCAATGAGACAGACTGCCGGCAGTAGAGTACTCCGCCAAACAAGTAGACACTTTAAAAATCCGTTGGCATTTAAAAATGTAAGAATTTCATCACGAATCTAAATATGCCAGTAGTTCACAACTTCTATACATGTATAGACGAACGGTTTAATTCAAACATGGCAAAATGTGGACCCAATAACAGCGAAATTTCCTTACGAATCCGAAACAATAAATTTGTCAAACCAAAGCATCTACATTTTTACTTATTTTTAAGATTTGGGTCAATATGTTACTAAACGTACGGAAAAAATGTTCTTCCTTCAGCTATGGACATATGGATACTACAAACTAACTCAATTCACTTATGCCAACGTTTCTTCAATTTTTGTAGCCCTTCTAAAAAATAGGATTTTTCGAGGACCATAAAATAAGCATAAATAATTACATCGTTGGAGCTAAATCTCGTTCAACCGAGTGATTTCATTATGATTGGAAATAGTCACTGAGGGCTAAATCCGGAGAATATGGCGGATGAGCTACCAATTCGTAACCCAATTCGTGTGTACTCGTGCCTTATCTTCATGAAAAATAACTTTTTTCTTGGCCATATGGGTACGCTTTTTTAAATTAAGTTGGCATATTCGCTGTTTATTGTTTTTCCCTTTTAAAGGCAATCGATGTGGATTATCCCGCGTGCATCCCAAAAAACTGTTGTCATTACCTTATTGGCCGACAAAGTCACCTTGGCCTTCTTCGGAGCCGGTTCACCCGGAGAAACCCATTGTTTACTTATAGACTGCTGTTTGGTCTCCGGAGTGTCGTTGTGGATCCATGTTTCATTAACAGTTACAAAACGGCGCAAAAACTCATTCGAATTGCGGTTAAACAACTCCAAACTATCCTTTGATGTTGTCACACGATTACGTTTATGTTCAATTGAGAGCAAACGCGGCAGACATCTTGCTGACAACTTCCTTAAACCTAACTGATCATGTAAAATCGAAACCACACTGCCATATGAATTGCGTATGGCATCAACATCTCACTCACTTTTACTCTTCGATCGGCCAACACTATATCGTGGATTTGTTCGACATTTTCGGGTGTATTGCCCTCAATTGGCCGTTCAGAACGTCCAGCGTCATTTGTACTTGTGCCATAACGTGGATTTTTTCGACATTTTTGGTTGTATTGACCTCAATTGGCCGTCCAGAAAGTTCAGCGTCATTTATACTTGTGCGACGAAAGTCAGTTAACCACTTTTTTACCATTGAATTCGATTATGCAGAGTCCCTATAGTTTTTATCAAGGTTTTTTTCCTGGGTTGGGCAACGGTTTTTTTCCTCAAAAAATAAAGTTTAATGAACACTTGATATTCACTCTTTTCTATTTTTTAACAAAATCCACGATGTTGTATGTTTTGAACAGCTGTTAAACCCAAACTACTTTCATATAACTACGAGGGAAGTCCGAAAAGTCACGGAATTAATGATATGCCCTCATATTTACTTATGTTAAAGATTTAAGCCAATATGTGAACAGAATTCTTCAGCTATGGACACATGGATACTTAAAAACAATGATATTTAAACTATTCCAAATATTACATCCATTTTATTTTGGCTAAATTTGAGGCCTGTTTTAGTCACTGCACGCAAAAAAAAATTATGGTTGTGGTGAAAATATTCGCAGAGCATAATACTATTGTTGGGTGTATGGTTGTGGTACAACAATATTATGATCCTCACAATAATAGTATGATTCAAATACAACCCTACTATGATCCTCACAACCATAATTTGATACTCACAACAATAGTATGATTATAACATAACCATACTATGATCCCCACAACCATATTATGATTCACACTCAACCATAATATGGTCTCCACAAACATATTATGATCCTTATAACCATAGTATGTTTCACATACAACCATAGTATGATCCTCACAAACATAATATGATTCACACGTACCATAGTATGATCACACACAAATATATTATGATCCCCAATATTATTTATTAGAATTGGCTTAAGTTGTCAGTATGCTTGTCGTTATCATATTATTCTTAACATAAAAACCAAAAAACAATACTTTTGTCGCACCAACCGTATTTATATTGTTGCTGCAACCATATTTTCACTATAAAATTTGCCAATATTACTATTGTTACATTTCAACAATATTAATATTGCGGCAATCATACTATTGTCGAATTTAAATTCAGTAAACAATACTATGGTTGCGACGAACATACTTTTATTGCGGAGAACAAATTATTATTGCCGTGAACATATAGTAACCATGTTTTTTCTCTGCGCTTGGATATAGAAGGAAACCGCCGATGGGCATGCCATTGAGAAAACTAGTTGATTAAGGCCGTGAAATTCGCCCAGTGTACCTTTTTCCGTTGTGAAACATAGTTATTTATATTTTCTCCTCCTACCATGTAATGTACACTACGTCTTCATTTCCACCTGTGTTTATCATATTAACATATAATGAATTGCTAATGAGCTTCAATTAACGAGTTTTCTTTTTCATTTTTTCTTCTCTTGCAGTGTGTGCCAATGTCTCCTATGTACAACCAAAAGAAGAAATCAATCTTGAGGTATTCCTAAACGAAAAGCAGTCGGCCAAATATGCTGTTTCGGCCCGCAACCCCGCACCGTTTTGTATACCCGTTATGGTGGGCATTCCCATGTCCATGTGCGTCCAACTAACTAACGTCGGCTTGCAGGGTGACAACATGAACGCCTGCATGGATTACATGGTCCAGTTGGCATCGACACAACTCTTCGAAATGCACTTCCAGTGCATGCAAATGGGACTGCAGGGCATACAATGGGTGGTACCGGGAGGCGCCCCTGTTATACCGCCCAGCCAGAGTAAAATAACGGATCGCAGTGAAGCCGTTTCCGATGAATACTATGATGAGGAGGAACACAATGAAATAGATACTGCAGACGAACAGGGGAACGTTAATGAGGTCAACGATCAACTGGAGAATGCTGAAAACAAAGCTGAAGAAGAGCTGTATTATAATGATTTAGAGGGAAACGTAAGCGCTGGAAATAATGAAGATGATGAAGGGGAATCCCAAGATAATGAAGTGGTATTAATTGAAGAAAAAGAGAAACAAACGGAAAAGGAAATATTAGAAGAACCGGAGCAAACAGAACAGACACCAGTGGTGAAGGACGAGAAACCCAATAGCGAAGAAATTTCCGAGGTGGCCAGCATTGAGGTGTTAACCAACTCCGGTGAAATTCCTAATGAGGCCACTAACAATGAAAGTGATTTCAATCAATCTATTGAAACAACAACCGAACAGACATGGGGCAAGACAACAGACAATGAACAAGTTATTATGGTCGTCAGTACAGATCCAACAGTAGCCACAGCTACTATTGAATATAACGATATCGACCGTATTGATAATGCTTTGACTACTAGCTCAATTATGACCGCAACGACGACGACAACGACGTCGACTACAAAAACTCCAACTTTAACAGCTCCGAAAACTACAGAAACAACAGCGGCTGCAGCGACCACAGCCTCAGCTGTTATTGAAAATAATGACAGTGATAATAGCCAAGATAATGACAGTGATTATGGAGACGAAGAAAGTGATGAAGATGATGACGGTGCCGAGGAGGAAGAAGGCGACATTGAGGATGACGCAGAGTCTGAGGACTCGGAAGATGTAGAAGAGGCCGAAAAGAAAACGGAACAAACACCACACGCAACTTCAACAAAAGACGACAATGAAAATGCGTCTATTGCAAACATTGTCACAAATTCCATTCACCACCACGATGACGAGGGCGAAGTTAAGGAAGAAAATGATAGTGAAAATGAAGAATACGACGAAGAAGATGAAGACCAAGAGGAAATCGAAACCGCAGCTAGTGCAATTAGCAATGAAAGTCAACTAATAAATAATGGTTTTATTACACCTAAACCGTCTGCGACAGAAGAAGTGTCGCCAGACGGCACAGAGAAAACGGAACATAAAACAGATGCACATAGCGTCATTAACAGCACTAATCCTCAATTATTATTTACTGATGCCATGCTTAACATCTCAGATACCAGCAGCAGCAGTAGTGCTGGAAATATCATCCACCTTGACTCTGCTGATGCCATGCTAAACATCTCAGATACCAGCAGTAACAGTAGTGCGGGAAATAGTGCCCATGTGGAGTCCGCACCTCTTGCCAACATCGTCAACATGTCACAAATCACTGCCACTGCGACACCTTTAACGCGTGCTAGTAAATTACTTACACTTAGCAAACGAAGTCATCCCGAACAGCAACAACAGTGACACTATCAACATCGCCACCAGCTGCATCAGCACCAAGCGCGTCATCAGCGCAACTAGCGTCATCATGATGCATAAGAGTGTGACACCTTCGTTTACGGTATCCATTGATGTCAACATCCCATTTGACTTTGGCAAATACACTCAGAGACCGGCTCTCTCGTTTCGTTACATACATACATATGTATATATTTACATAGATAGCGAATTATTTACTCACTTACTCACACGACCATTAACATATACATTAAGGTGTATCGAGTGGGCAATGCTAGCTGTTTTTTATCGCATGATGTCGATTCGAAAAAAACAAGTTAACAATTAAGTACGGCCAGACAAAAGTTTTTGTACCCTCCATCATGGATTCCGGTTAAATATAAAAATGCGGTGAAAGGGACTTTTCTATTAGGGTGCATATTTTTACACAAAAACATCACATATACAATATCAGTATTATTTCGCGAGATATGGTAATTTACTTATAATATTCAGGGTTATATGGGTGCCACGCCCTTTTGTCCAATTTGAACACGCCATTGTCTATAATATTGATTTGAATCTGTTAAAATGTTATAACGATCGGTCTTTACTTTGGCCGTTAATGTGGTTTATGGAATGAGGCGTAGCACCGCCCACTTTTTCTCCAGTGTGTTTTTCAATCCACGTCACCATCATATGTTGCAAGTATCATCGTCATATCTCTAACAGTTCATGAGATATTGCCTTTTTAAGGGTTGTGTGGGTGGTGCCACGCCCCTGGTCCAATTTTACCATAACATATTCTATAATAAAATGCTTATCATTGGTTTTTTTTCTGTTAACATTTTATAACGATTGGTAACGATTCGTAAAGATGGCGTGGCACAGCCTACTTTTTAGGCTGGATATCCTTGGGTGGTGCCACAAAACATTGTCCAATTTTTACATAACATACCCTATAACAATTTCCAAATCATTCATTCCATTCTGTTAAAATTATAAAGCGATCGGTCAGTTGCTTTGACCATAAATGCATTATTTTAACGGGGGCGAGGCACCACCCTCTTTTCTACCGGGCTGTGTTTTGGTTAATTTTCATATGCTCCAACTATCATCTTCATACATCTAATAGTTCATGAGTTATGGTCTCTCAAAGATAAGGGTTGTATGGTGGATGCAATGGCCCCTTCTCCAATCACATCGTACTCGTAATGCACCTTACAAATATTACCTAGCCGAACTTCACATAATGCGAAAATTGCGTAACGATCGAAGTAGATAGTGGTGACGTACGAGTATATACGAAAAATCTCTAAAAAAAATGCATAAAATATAGTTTGAATACCACAGGTTGGCTCAGTCCTTGTGTGCGAAAAATTGTTGCCTCTTGGCCTTACTGTCCATCAGCACATATGTCTGCAAAATTACAGGCACATAGTAGCTTCCATAGTCCATCTAGCTTGCATAGTTGCTTTCCCTAGACAGGTAGACAGACATGGCCAGATCTAGAGTTTTCCAACGATTCAGAATGTATTTACTAGGGTGGTTCGATTTAGCAATCGATATTGTGCCGTCGATAGCTTTTGGCATGAGGAAAAAAACCTTAAAAATTAAAGTTGATAAAAGGTCAAATAACTGCAATTTTGGTGCATTGAAAATAATTTTTTTAATAAGTTGTAGTGGAACTTTTTTCCTCATGCCAAAAGCTATCGAAAAATCGATGGCACTATATCGAAAAATGTGTGTCCTTACAAATCGGCCACCCAAATATTCGAAGCACATACTTCATGGGGTCTTCGACCAGTATTTTAATGTGTTGCAAATTCAAATTAAAACAAGTATCGTTACAAATGTATATATGGAACTATTAGAATGTCGACGAAAGTCTGCGGAACTGTTAGAAAGCGATCTAAAAAAACTATCCTCCAGATGAAATCAAGCGACTGAAGGGACTATAAATATTATATAAGTAATTATAATTTTCACTGTTTTAATAGGGTATACGTTTACGACGTTTTTACTTGCGTTCCAATTAAATTTTTATGACTAGTATGTACGACTCTCATACAAGTAAGCCCAGGTTAAATTCCGGTAAAAACATGTAAACGAGATTATGCGACGGGTTTCCACCTGGTTAATGCAGGCGACTTTTCGAGTAAGAGATTAATCTCTAAGCCATGTAAAAAACGTCTCTATAAAATGTATTAGTCGTTCGAAGCTGTCGTTAAACAGTAAATCCTGGGTACAAGAATATTATGCACAGCTGACTAATTTGAAAGAAGTTTTCCCTTTTTTTAAGGGATGTTGACGGACTTATGTAGGTAATTATTATTTATATTTATATTTTACATGGAGTCCATGGTGTTTTTTTAATTTATGATGTGTTTCTATTTTAATTAAGCATTTAACTCAATTCACACAACCTGTAAAACAAGCGTACTGTTATCTGATGCTATATTTTTGACTCTACACCTTAGTGTACGTGTGAAAAACCTAACAGTTGCGGGCAAAGGAAATACAATTATTTTCAACTTATGTAAAAGTATATACTCGTATTCTCTTGATCTTTACTTCTATGTTCATCTTCCACAATGCCACGGAAGAACCCTTTTAAGTGTAATTCATTGCATGGACACGTTTTCTGATTCGCCAATCCTTAAATTATAATTTTTGTTCAAAAATGTGATGGACATTAAGTTTCAAAACCTTCCGCTCGAACCATTATTATATGGAAATCGTACTTATCTGATAAAAACCAACTAATCCCGGTATTTAATAATGGATCTGGTTTTATGCCCCTGTTCCTTAACGTCAATGAGTCCCTGGGCTCAGATGGTATCCCAGCTCTTGTTATACTCTCACCGTACTGTTAAAAAGGGTGCATATCTTTTGGTACAGACAAAAAGTGTAGCGCATCAAAGAAAACATTTAAACCCTACAAATTTTTGGACCAAATCCGTTTCATGACATTTTAAGTAGGCTGGTTCGCACGATAAAGGAGCCACAAATCGATTTAAAATTTTGCACATCATAATAGTCCAAAACTGCCAATGGGTTTGAAAATAGCCTATATTGTCACTCGCTTTTTGGTTCCTCCCAAATAAATGTAACCCACTTTTGGTATTCTATATATATCTCGTTAATAATATTTGCGCGATCTCACTAAAACTCAATAGAAAGGAATAAAGTTTTAAGACAAAATTGGTGACAACATATTGGAATCCTAGCCACACTCCTTCTGGTATCCCCACACAAATGACACTGTTTCAGTGAATATAAGAACCCACATAACTTGTCTCCTAGCGCATGAATTTCGTTTGCGCTAATAGGTGTGTTCTCTTTGGGTTACTCAACTAGAATTTATATGGAAGTTACTCGGTTAGCAAGCGAGTTTGCCTTAACTAGCTAAAGAAACGAGTTAGGATTACCACACTTATGTTTCCTACAAAAACTCAACACTGGCAAACCCTGCTATACAAAGACATATGTTTTGCGTTATGTTCACAAAAAAAATAATCAAACAAAAAGAGGTCTCATCGACGAATTCGTATTGGGCTCATTTTCTCGAGATCGAATAAGTGAAACTAAAAATCACCTCGAACTGGTAGTTCTAGAACATTTTTTTGTAAGAAACAATGCAAAAGTGTGGCAATTAACTGTTTATTTATATTTCTTGGATTAGTTGATTACAATTTTCTTGATTTTTATTGGCTGCTTTTGTTGAATTCGGTGAAGAACCCCCCATGCTGTTCATTTCTTTTAGAGAAACAATGTTGCGATATTACTCACAATTTTGATCAATGTTGCAAGATTTCCATATTGAAAACTAACTAGGTAACCAAGCTGGTTACCTCAAAAGAACACGGCTAATATTTGTATAACAATTTTATACGTGCGTACAAAAATATTGTATGACACTCACATTTCTGGTGCTTCTAGTTCGAATACACCATTCCTCCAACTTTTGTTAATCGTTAAATTAATTTTATTACTACGGATACAATTCTGCTGCAAATTTGTTATTGGAAAATCGATTTTATGTTAGACTAGGTGAAGAAAAATCGGTGCCTTATCCACGACCCTTGTTGTACCATCCACACAAACTGCACAATCAGAGCGTGGATTAAAACCCAACTAACTTAAACCCGAATGCATCAATATCGCTGGACTATTATACCCTACACCACACTGTGGTACAGGGTATTATGACTAAAAGCTGATGTTTATAACACCTTAAAGTAATGGAGATAGACCTATTTTAAGCATACTGATCTACTCAGAATCACTATCTGATTCCGTCAGTCGTTGTAGTCAAAGTATAGGTCGCAATTATGAACCGATTTAAATGTAACTTGGTACATTCTTCAATAACCCTATTGAAATTGGTCCACATCGGTCCATATTTTAATATCATAGTTAGGTTTTTCCCGATTTCAAAACCTACAGCTCTAAAAGCCACATATTACATACGAATTCAACCTTATTTCGCGCATAGCATATCGAGTGACCAACACCCATTTCTGTTAAAGTTTGTCCATATCGGTGCAAGTTTTTTAATAGCTCGCACAGAAAGCTCCATCCTGATATGAGGACCTGCAGATCTAAAATATTTGGCTTCAAAAGCGACATGGAATAATCGCGCATTTTATTTTTACCGATATTAAATCCTTCATAACGGCAGAACTTTAAATCCGCTAGATCTATAAGTATAACAATAGATGGACCAATTTGAATAGCTCGCACAGAAACGTCCATCCCGATATGAGGACCTGCAGATCTAAAATATTTGGCTTCAAAAGCGACAGGGAATTATCGCTCATTTTATTTTTTTATCGATATTAAATCCTTTATAACGGCAGAACTTTAAATCCGCTAAGTCTATAACAATAGATGGACCAATTTGATAGCCCTTCAGTAGTAATTTTAATAAGTCGTTCATGTGATAAATTCGGGAAGAATGTCTGTGTGGGCTATGTGAAACATGACATAAGGGCTATTCGAAAACATTGGCAACGTACAACGCACTATGCTAAACTTAAGCAATATCGGAATAATTCACGATACTCGTAGAAGAGACACTGGTGCCACACCCTTTGCAAAATTTTTATATTGGAACGGAAACCATGATGGATGGTGTATAATCTTCGGCACGACCGAACTGAATTTGTCCACTTGTATTGGCTCATTATTTAGGAATTATAATTAACGAGTTATTTCAACAAAAAACTAGTACAAAGCGTGTCCAAGTTCTTCCCGACTGAACCTTATGTACACGGTCCCTACGCAACTAAAGCGTAAATAAAACGGTCCGTTTTATGGGCCCTTTCGGTATATCCGTTTGTTTTATATCCTGGAAAAATCTTTACTATTAACTCTCTATTTGGATTCATAGCAAAATTTGCTTTAAATAACACGTAGATTAGTTCGGCCAGGCTTAACCTTTTATACCCTCTACGGTCTCTACGCAAATAAATGGGCCGGTTTTGGGTTCTTTCGGTCTAAGCGTCCATTCCAAATCTTAGCAAAAATTTCAATATTACTCTATATTTGGAAACTTATTTTAATTTAATTTAAGTACCCAAATAACCACATTGGCTATTAATTGCCCGGTTTGACCATGCGGGACTTTTTTGGTCCATATGTGCCAAACCGTCCAGCAACTATGCTGCGTCCCTACTAACACAAACCATTCTTACTATTGTCCGTCCACACAAAATTATGATTTGAAAAAAACATCGGTAAAAGTGTACTTTTGACAGAGGTACCTTTAGTCCCTTAAAGGGAAACTTGTTTGCCCCTGCGCCAATTTACAATTTCAGCTTCAAGTCATAAGCCAGTAACGTGCAAAATTTCAGGACCCTAGCTTGACTCTTTTTATCGCTATATTGACTGGCAGACGGGCATATCAAGATCGTCTTAGAATTTTATGATGATCAATAACATATATACCGTATAGGGTCTTAGATCAATTGTTTGTGGTGTTGTAAGCGGAACGACAAATTAAGTACACCGTCCACTTTTCAGTGGAGCGCAAAAAAAACTATGTTTAATATTAATTTAAGAAATCATAAATAATTTCTGCTGGAATTGGAACATTTTTTTTTTGTTTTCGACAGATAATTTTGAATCATTTTGTTAATTACTTACAACGTTGTTCCACTGACTATGAGTTTTTAATTGCATTTCGAAGCTGGCCAGGAACGTCCTTTATTGTATTATATTAAAACATGGATCTATATGGACTATATGGGAATCCAACATGGTTCGTTCATAACTAAACAGTGTACAAAGTTCAGTCGAAATCTCTTCATAATTGCGCTCTATCTTTCATTAAAACAATAGATGGACATATGGACGCACGAAATTTCCTAATATTTGCTCCGATTACAATGATAGATGGACAGATGGACGGACAAATACTGCTTAATGGAATCAGATAGTGATTCTGAATCAATTAGTTTCGATAAACATTTGTTTCTATCTTCTTCCCGTTAAGGTGTTACAAACTTCTGCCCTAAGTCATAATTTGCACACTAGCACACTGAATACATTATCCCTCAATGCAATGAATAGGGGAGTATAAATGCTTTTGCCTGGAAGATCTTAACGAGTTGTCCGCTTGTTTTTTTTTTAAATTCACCTGACCGTACACTTAATTTCTGGTGCTGCTGAATATGCCAGTTGTGGTGTTTTAGGTTAAACCCCGATAATTTAGACTAATAGAAAAACTAAAACACTTCAGTCATTTGTTTACAAAATGGGTCAATTTTGTGCGTAGCTTAAGGAAAAGTCCTTAATATTATTTTGCAGCCGTTCTAGTAGTACTTAGCCTGCAGAACTATCCAGTACTAGATTCTATCCAGGCTATGTACTAAAAAGGCTAAAACAAATTATTTTTCATAAATTTTTTTAAAAGTCGACCACATCAGGACTTTTCCTTGAGAAACAAACAAAATTGGCGCATTTTACAAACAAATGACTTAACCATTGCAGTTTTGCTATCCAGTCTTAGTTAACGAGATTTAACCGAAAACACTATAATTATTGACGCAAATGAGCGATGTCTGTTTCTATTCTATTTGCCGCAACTGTACTTACCAGGGCTTTATTTATTATCTCATTTATTACAACAAACTCATGCTTAATTACACGTAATTATTTATTTTTGAAACCGCTAATTTATTATTAATTTTTTATTTCTATAGCATTACTATTGTTGTTATATATTGTTAACAATTTATTTATTTTTATACATAAGATTAATTATTGAAATTAATGACTATTTGTATTAAAGAAATGTTATCATTATCTTCAAAATAAAATAAATTAATTAAATAATAAAAAAATATTATTTTAATTACAGATTCAATTAGGTAAAAGGTTTGCGACTTTTGACTGGGCGTGGATACATTTGTATCTAAACAGCCTTTTAAGTTTCTGATCTTTCAAGGAAAAAACTGCTTATACGCAATTTCACAAACTTTAAGGAGAGGAATACTATAATTATTTGTTTCAAGGCCACTATGGTGTGTAAGTAATCCGTTTTCAAAGCAGAGTGCGAAAACCTAAAATTTTTTGGCGATGCACATTGGGGTACTAATCCCCATAACGGCGATTTATTGAAAAATAGAAATTGCGATTTCCAATTAAAGCTTTGTACTCTATTATTCTCCATCATCGATAACATATGTTTTTTTATTTCAAGATCTTTTTTGTCTTCGAGTTTTAGGTGATGATTTTGTGCCACCCAGTGTTATTCTACAGGGTGGAGGCGATAATTTGTTTTTTTTGCACTGCCTGCTGTGGCGGCACTGTTGGTCGAAGAGAGTAGAGTGTGTGCGTGGCTTGTAATTGTAGTGGCTGACGGGAGATTTGTATTCGTCTGCCTTTCAGTTGCCAATTGCATTGGACACGTGAGGAGAGATCATTTTGTGTTGAAGCGTATTATTCAAATGCGTACTTGATCATTGCAGGGTAGCGTGCTTTTCGTTTACGATTCGCTGTTCCCCCACGCGGACGTGTTTCTGGAAGGCAATCAATTGTAAATTAGGTTTCTTCATTCAGAACAGCAGGGAATATGTGCGAAGCGGACCTGAGAGAAGGATTACAACACCACAAAACATCGAGAGTTAGAGCAGCAGTAGTGCAATCTCCGAAACGCTCTGCTCGGAAGCAATCACTTGCTCGAAGCATTTCCTGTATTTTTTTCAACCGGCTCTTAAGGCAATCCAATTAAAGGATACATGGTTCCAACAGGAAGGGTTACCATGAATTGTTTGAGGCAAATGTTTCCTGGACGGCTTATCTCTTAGAGGGGTGGTGTGAACTGGCCGGCAAGCTCACCAGACTTAGCCCCATGAGATTTTTTCCTTTGGGGTAACCTGATGTCGATGTTGTACTTAGTAGGGACATAAATACTGTTACAACATTTAACACACCCATATCAATAGTAGAACTGAACGTACCCCGTTAATGTCATATGGGATTTCATATGTCATATTGAAAGCTAGTTGAAACAATTTTTAAATCCCGTTACAGACTAACGCTATTGAGGATAGCGTTAGTCTGTAACGGGATTAAAAATTGTTTCAACTTTCATCATGGAGTGGTCAGATAATGAGAACCATATCGCTGTAATAGCGCTTTTCAAGTGTCAAATGAAAAAAGCGATATTTTCAAAACGCTCCGGCCACTAGGGATGAGCCGCATGCATAAAACTGTTTGAGGAGACTGGAGATGTAAAAGACCGCCACCGGTCGGGCCGCCCACGCTCTGTTCGAACACCGCTTGTCAATCAAAGCCGTAAAATCAAGAATTCACAGAAATCCGCACCGGAAACAGAAAATCATGACCCGTGAGATGAATATCACGCAAAAGTCCATGAGTCGAATCATTAAAAAAGACTTGGGACTTTTAAACGACGTACCTGGCATTTATTGACTGCAACTTTAAAAAAAATAGAATTGAAAAATGCAAACGACTTTTGGTGAAGCACGCTGATAACTTGCACAGAAAAATTTTGTTTACCGATGAAACTTTTTTTACCGTTTAGGAAAAATTTAACAATCAAAATGATAGAGTGTTTGCATTTCTGCGAACAAGGAGTCAAAACATCGATCAAAGTTAACCAAGAAACCGTTTTGGAAGCTGTTGTGAAGCCTCTTGACAATTCCCTGTTCCAAAACCAGCCATGGACTTTTCAGCAGGATTCTGCGCTGGCCCATAAGGATAAAACGACCGAGGCCTAGCTTCGCAACAATTTGCCAGCGTTCATTTCCTCTGAAGAATGGCCCTCAGGCAGTCCAGATTTGAACCCATTGGTTTACAAATTGTGGACGGTTTTAGAGAAGAAGGTTTGTTCACAAAAGATGCCCCAACAATGGATCTCTTAAGACTGCTTTCGTTCGAGCTGTGGCCAATTTTCCAATGGACGAGGTTCGTGCAGCTATTGACGATTGGCCAGTGCGACTTAATGCGTGTGTAAAGGCAAAAGGCGGACATTTCGAATAAGTAGACTCTTTTTGGATACAAACAATATACAGCAATAAATATATTAAAAAATATTTGGTCCAAAAACATTCAGTACTTTTTATTTTACAGCAAAACCGTGTCTAACAGTATTTATGTCCCTACTTAGTATGCCACGTCAATGACTACAAGAATTATATTGTGAACAGCTGATTGATATAAGAGACAATAATCGTCTCTTTGATAACGGAATCTTAAGGGATGATAGGTAAGAATATTCGTATTTTATATGTGACAGCGCATAGAGAGGGGACCTAGGGGTAAACAAATCAATCAAATCAATTCCCAGAGATATGCGTGTTTTATGAAAGTGATGGTACACCAAAGATACACGTATTTAAATCTTTAAAATGGCTCTCCTGAACAAAACTGGTTTTTACCCTTAGGTCCCTTTCTATTTTGCGCGTCACATATTTAGATTAGATGTGTTCATGTTGTTTTCTTAAGTTATCAAAGGCTTCTAAGAATAATTTTGACTGTTTTGAAATTTTTTTTAAATTTTTGTCTCAATTTTACCAAACTTAAAAATTTTGTAAGCATGTTATTTTATTTTTTTGATATATATGCTGCTTAATAAAATATTTCGGTTTAGAGACCACGGGTTGCCGAACATCAGTTCAATGTTTGTAAATCTTTAAACTAATTGCATTTCTAAAATTGTAATAACGATTGTCCATGTATCACTTATCTGGGAACTTAAAAATGTCCATTATGGGGCGTTTAATTGGTCGTTACCAAATTTTTTTAATTAAGTCCCGAATGAGGCCACGATATCTTTGGTGCCTGCATAGATCCTGCGCATTGAGCATTTGCCTTGTTTCCATATATGATATGGACCGGCTACTGCGCACCGAAAAACAAAAAGACAAAACAAATAAAAATTCAAGCAGCCACTTTGTAAAATGTAAACATTGAAACGTGAAGAGTGGTTGGAATAATACAGCAGCTTCTGGATATCATCAATAGACAACATCAATGTTGGCTGTGAAAAAGTGTGTTGTTTGTTTCAAATGGAAGTATTCCAATTAGGGAGTACACCGCCCCCTGAACATGGTGATTGAATAAAACGAACGTACCCTATAGAAAATGCAACGAAATATTCAGCGAATGGTAGCAACGACAAGATAAAACTACTTAAGCCAAAGTAACTGCGTTGCGTGCAGTATGAATTTGGTAATCAATCAAACTTGCCAGATGTTGTCAAAAGTAGTGGCTTGTAGGGGTATAAAGGGTATAAAGTATAAGTACATGTTTAAGTGGTATTTTAGGTTAAGCCACAATACCTAAGGCCGTATAGCAAAACCGCAATAGTTAAGTAACACAAATTGTAAATCCTGTGCGTGTCTAAAGAAATAGTTCAGAGTTATTAACATTAAACAGAACAAGAAAGGGCTCGAAAAGTAAAATACTCGGTTCACACTTTTGTTGAAACGAGTATTCTTAGTAAGTTTTTTTCGTGTCTTTGTAACTACTAAAACCAATTAAGTTAGATCACACGTGTATAAATGATAAATACACATATTGCAGAAAAGGAAATGCATGCTTTTCGGAGAAATATGTGGGTTCCAAATTGTGCGCGATTAGAATCATTTGTGTAGGAGTAACAAGATAGGACTAAAAATCACAAAGCTTAAAAACAAATAAAAACGCCCTTCGAAAGTTGTTGTGCACGGCTCAATAGACATAAAAAGTCATGAAACGGATTTGGTCGAAACATATGTAGGGTCCATAATGTTTTTTCTATGCGTAACATTTTTGATCGTATCAAATGATAATGGGTGGTCCAATCACAATACATGATGTGTATATACATAAGTACTTAGTAGGGACATAAATACCGTTACACACGTTTTATAGTATAAAATAAAAAGTACTGAATGTTTTTGGACCAAATATTTTTTAATATATTTATTGATGTATATTGTATCCAAAAAGAATTTACTTATTCGAAATGTCCGCCTTTTGCCTTTAAACACGCCTTAAGTCGCACTGGCCAATCGTCAATAGCTACACGAACCTCGTTCAAAGCAGTCTTAAGAGATCCAATGTTGAGGTATCTTTTGTGACAAACCTTGTCCTCTACAACCGTCCACAATTTGTAATCCAATGGGTTCAAATCTGGACAGCCTCAGGGCCATTCTTCAGAGGAAATGAACGCTGGCAGATTGTTTCGAAGCCAGGCCTTGGACGTTTTAGCCTTATGGGCCGGCGCAGAATCCTGCTGGAAAGTCCATGGCTGGTTTTGGAACAGGGAATTGTTAAGAGGCTTCACAACAGCTTCCAAAACGGTTTCTTGGTAAACTTTGACCGATGTTTTGACTCCTTGTTCGCAGAAATGCAGGTCAGTGACCCCATCGTAAGAGACACCCCACCAAACCATGACTGAAACTGAGTGATGACCTTTTCCCACCCTTGGGATCAGTTCAGATGCTTACACTCTATCATTTTGCTTGTTAAATTTTTCCTGAACGGTAAAATTTTTTTCATCGGTGAACAAAATTTTTCTGTGCAAGTTATCAGCGTTCTTCACCAAAAGACGTTTGCATTTTTAAATCCTGTTTTTTTAAAGCTGCTGTCAATAAATGTCCGGTACGTCGTTTGAAAGCCCCAAGCACCAAGTCTTTTTTATTGATTCGACTCATGGACTTTTGCGTGATATTCATCTCACGGGCCATGATTTTCTGTTTTCGGAGCGGATTTTTGTAAATTCTTGATTTAACGGCTTTGATGACACACGCAGAAAAAAAGTATGGTTGGGGTGACAATATTCGAAGAGGATCATACTATTGTTGGGTATATGGTTGTGACACAACAATATTATGATCCTCACAACCATAGTATGATTCACACATAACCATACTATGATCCCCACAACCATAGTATGATTCACACATAACCATACTATGATCCCCACAACCATAGTATGATCCTCACAACCATAGTATGTTTCTCATACAACCATAGTATGATCCTCACAACCATAGTATGATTCGCACGCAACCGTACTATGATAACCACAACCATAGTATGATTCACACTCAACCATACTATTATACCCAAAATTATTTATTAGGATTGGTTATTGTTGTTATTCAAAAATAGAGGTTTCTATGAAATTGTTTTTATTAAATTAAATTGCATTACTATTAGTTCATAGCCAGGATTGAAGCCATGTTTTTATTAAACATTTCATTCAAGAAACAAAAATATATTTTCCAACGGTCAACAATACTTTTAGTTGCCAGCTGGGGTGGAATGCTACTTCACCATCCGTAGACACAAGTAACGAATGTGATTAAACCATGATCAATGGCTATATACTTAAGTGCAGGCAGATTTTAAATAAACGAGAACCAGTCGGTATTAGAGTATTTCACCGAACAAAGTAAACACAATAAAAATCCCTCTAACTACCTTTCGATTGTTGTTGTTTTTTTAATGGACAGCAACCATTCACTGTATCGTGTGTATGTTTTTTTTTGTATATCAAAAAAACATACGCATACATGTATGCTCTACAAAACCTGTTTTGTTATGTTCATAATCACAACCATACTGTATGATTGCCGTAATCATATTTTTGTTAACGTAAATTTTAAACAACAATACTTTTGTTGCACCAACCATGTTTTTATGGTTGCTACAACCATATTTTCATTTCTAAATTTGGCAATAATACTATTGTTAAATTTCAACAATAGCAATATTGTCGCAATCATACTATTGTCAAAATGAAATTCAAAAAACAATACTATGGTTGCGACGAACATGATTTTATTGGAGAGAACATATTATTGTTGCGGTGACCATAGTGTAACCATATCTTTTTTCTACGTGCATGCGGTGTTCGAACAGAGCGTGGCCGGCCCGACCGGTGGCGGTCTTTTACATCTCCAGTGTCCTCAAACAGTTTTATGCATCGGCAGACGAACATGTGGCTAATCACTAGTGGAACGTTTTTTTTTCATTTCACACTTAAAAAGCGCTATTACAGCGATACGGTTCTCATTATCTGACCACTCAATGATGAAAGTTGAAACAATTTTAAAATCCCGTTACAGACTAACGCGATTGAGGTTAGCTTTCAAAACCCATATGACATTAACGGGGTATGTTCGGTTCTACTATTGAAATGGGCGTGTTCAAGGTGTTAACAGTATATATGTCCCTACTAAGTATTCCATATTGTTACGTTTATTTGCCAATCTTATCTTGACATTTCTTTGTTTCAGTGTTTGACACATTCCACCATGCAGAGGTACACATTTATGCAGCGCGTTAAGATTGTTGAAGCCTTTTACTAAAATGGTCATTCAAATAAAAATGCATTTCACGCACTTTGTAATTTTTTTGGTCAGCATAATCGACCAAATGTGTCCACAGTGGATTAGGTAACAAGCAGAATTGCCGTATTTAGGCAAATGAGTATCCACGAGTGATTTTTAAAAAGCTGATGCTTCCGCAAAGAATTATTACTGTTTGGTACGGTTTATGGGCCGGACGGCGTCGTTGTGGCGTTCGTCTTCTAAAATGAGGTTGGCGAAGCAGTTACCCTGAATGGTTTTCGCTATCTCAAAATGATAACTGACGATTTATGGTTCCAACAGGATGGTGCAACTTGCCACACCGCCAGCGAAACAATGGCTCTTTTGCGCAAGAAATGCAATGGCCGTCGTTGCGATGGTTATAGCCCGCCACGATCATGTGATTTGACACCGTTGGACTTCTTTTTTTTTTTTGGTATATTAAAAAAAAGTACGTCAATAATCGAAGAACAAATCCTTCTATCCAAAAAATCGTAAAAAAAATCCAAAAATTCTGTCTTGAAAACTAATTAGAGGAAATTTTTTTAAAATTAATTTTCGTGTTTAGGAGGCCAAAATCTAAAGGAAAAACATATTTAAAACTTTGGATAAAAATGGCTGTAAACTAGTTTTATTTAAACCTTTTCTACTATATATCTAATTAATGGGTCTATGGGCACTTAATTTATTGGCAACCGACTGCCAGGAGATGGCAATGAGAATTTGCTTAATCCAAACGAAGGTATACCCCACATGTATCTTAATTTGATCCAAAAAAAAATTAAATTATACACAAAGAGAAACTGATCAAATATTCGTAGAACAAAAAACAGCAATATTAAAATTTATCTGACAAGCGATACAAAATTTCAATTAAAAACAACTTCACTAGCCTAATAATGAAAATGCAAATATTTATCATCAAAAATGGTTTTATTGTTTTTCAAAGTATTCTCCAGCATGATCCATACACATTTGCATGTGCTCAAACCAATTGTCGAAGCACTTTTTCTACTCCGATTGAGACACCTCCAAAACATGGTTTTTAAACGCTTCAGCAGCATCGTCTGGCGACGAAAATCGTTGACCACGCATTTTTTTCTTGATGTGCTTGAAGAAGTCATTGGGTGCCAAGTCAGGACTGTACTGGTGCAATTCGACGTTTTGGCCGGTCAAAAAGGCGCTGGTTTGAGCCCATGTGTGTAAGCTCGCACTGTCATTGTACACAATGATTCGTCTTCTCTTGTTCGTTTTTCGAATTTCTCCGAAGACCTCAGGCAAACAAATTGTTGTGTACCACTAAGAATTGACCGTCCTACGTTGCTCAAGCGGAACTGTCGCCACATGACCAGTTTTGCCGAAGAAACAGGCGACCATTTTCTTCGAAGTGCTTCTTCCACGAACAACTTTCGTGGGATTTGGCTCGTTTTCAAAGACCCACACGCTCGATTGCTGCTTTGTTTCGGGCTCATCAGCATAGAACCATGATTCATCACCTGTGACGATCTTATTAACGTCTTTTGAAGCACCGCGATCGTATTTTTTTTTCGAAATTTCTTGGTACCAATCGACATGAGCCTTTTTTTTTGAGCGAATTGTCAAATTGTGCGGGGTCCAACGAGAACAAACCTTTTTAAAGGCCAGGTGTTCATGCAATATCGAATGTATGCTGGTGGAAGAAATGCCCAAGGATGCCTCTGTCTCGCGGTATGTCACATGACGATCTTGCATTATCAGTTCACGCACGGAATCAATGTTCTCTGGCACAACGGCCGTTTTTGGACGACCTTCTTGTTTGAGCGATCGTCGGCCACGATTGAATTCATTAAACCAGTTTTCGTCGCCATACAAAGATATAAGTTCATCGATGCACTCTTGTCGTGATAATCCACGTCGAAAGTTGTGAAAAATTATCGCACGAAAATGTTCACGAGTTATTCCATTTTTTTGCCAAATTAATTTATTCGAGTCACTGTAAACAACACAAATGATGGTCGTACGTCAAAACGCCTAGGCCAGAAATATATATAGCAACCATCGTAGTATTTCATTGAAATCGGACAGACCAGAAGTGACAGATTTATAACCATTTTTCGAATTACTCCTCTGTGCTTTGGGCTCAGCTTATTGATCTAGAAGACGACTATTTTGAGAAATATATTTTGAAAAAAACATTTTTTCTTTTAATATCTGTTTACTTACTTAACTTGTTTCGAACTTTTGGTCTTTGCGGTCCGACCACAGTTGAAGCATGTGGCAACACAAGGAATTCATTTTCAATCTCTCGACACAGCGTTGGTGGTTTTCATGAGAAACAAAAATAGTACCATAAACAATGAATGAGTGGACAGATGAATGGTAAGCCTTAACAAGAGAATGAATGAAACCGAAAGTAAACAAACAACCAACTATTAAAGTGGCCACAAGTACATACATACGTAGCAGAAGAACATCGACATCAACATGATGTACAACGCATAATAAAGTAGCACTGCTTTTTGCTGGTGGTTGTTTGCCGGCACTCTTAGCTTCTTTTCTGTTACTGTTTTAGCCACTATTTCGTTATGCCCATTACTAATGTAGCTCGTGAGTCTACCCAACACTTTAGTAGTAAGTGTGGTAGGCGAAAAAAACGTTAACAGCATAAAAAGTACATTTTAATGGAAATTGTCTTTACTCCCACACTGTACTAATATTTATAGGTTTACCCATAAGCATGGCGGGCAATTATAGTGCATCGAATAGCCAACTAAAGACAATAATTGTGCCTTAGTAGTAAGGTAGAATTATGTAATGGGATGTCTTTTCGTGAGCGGCTTTGGAAAGTGGTTAGCTTATACTGTGGTATAAATTGGCGGTTTTCGTTGAGCGTATCTCAATTTTAAATCTTTATCATCGGTATGTTCAATGATTAATCCACACATATGTATGAACTCATGTTTTTTACTTTCCACTATAAGATGGATTGCAACATCTAGAAGTACTACCCTGTGACCCTAAATATAATGAATATATCATTATTGATCTCGTAATATTCTAAGACGATCTAGCCACGTCCATCCCTCTGTGTGTTAGTTTAAAATACGAAATAGTCAAACGAAATTAGCTATCTACGAGGGCGACCGCAAAACTAACTGGCCTGGCACATTTTCTGTTTTACTAGCAACTTTTTTTTTGTTTTTTAAAAGCAATCTTTTATAAGCCATCTGTCAAAATTTCCGAAATATTTAATGTTTATTTTTTTTGTTACAGGTGATTGAAGTAAACAGGTTTTATAATTTTTGAAAAATGGAAAATAAAGAGTTTCGTGCGGTAATTAAACACTTTTATATGAAAGGTTATACGCCACAATTAATCAAAGATGAATTGGATTCTGTTCATGGTGATAATGCACCATCATACTCCACCGTGAAATCCTGGGTTCAACAATTTAAAATGGGTCGTTCAAGTACGGAAGATGAACAACGCTCTGGAAGACCGAAAACTGCTACTACTATAGAAAACATTAGAAAAATATTTAATGAAGTGACTAAAGATAGACAAATAAAGCTCAGAGAACTTGCGGATATTGTTAAAATACACGAAAAACAAGTTTGGAGTATTTTACATGATGAACTCCACATGAAAAAGCTATCTGCAAGAGATCCGCCGCGTTTGTTGACTTTGACCGAAAAATTGTCCGTTGGACCAATTCCGAGGAGCTTTTAGCGATTTATCAGCATAATCCAATAGAGTTCTTGCGCCGATTCATAACTGTTGATGAAACATGGATCCATCACTACATCCCAGAATGCAAAGAACAGTCAAAACAATGGATAGAAGCTGGTAAAAGTGGTCCCAAGAAGGCGAAAACTGTCAGCAGGAAAAGTAAGTCAGCAGGAAAAGTAATGGCCACAGTATTTTGGGATGCAAGGGGTATAATATTTATTGATTATCTTGAGAAAGGAAAAACTATAAATAGTGAATATTATTGTGCATTATTGGATCGGTTGAGAGAAGAAATCAAGATAAAACGACCGCATTTAGAAAAAAAAAATCTTTTTCATCAAGATAATGCTCCTTCACACACTGCATTTTTAACTCAACAAAAACTGGCCGAATTACGATTTGAAATTGCTCCGCATCCACCATATAGTCCAGATTTTGCTCCTTCAGATTATTTCTTGTTTCCAAATTTAAAAAAAATTCTCGGTGGCAAAAAATTTTCGTCCAATAGCGAGGTTATTGCTGAAACAGGTATATTTTGAAGGTCTTGAAAAATCTTATTTTTCGGATGGAATTAAAAAACTTGAAAAACGTTTGATGAAGTGTATTGAGTTGGAAGGAGATTATGTTGAAAAATAAATAATAATAATTCCAAAAAACGGTTCTTTTTATGTTAGACCAGTTACTTTTGCGGTCGCCCTCGTATATCGAGCCCTAACCTTTTCCTTAAGACGTAAGCGCCAAAAGGAAAAGTTTACTGGAGAGGGTTTATTTGGAGGATTCCAAAACAATTTGTAAATATAAAAATTTCATTTTTAATATGCAATTGAATTTTCTTTATCTCTGTTGTATGGTAATATTAAATTTCTAATACTTATGCTTAAGAGTACAATTTCCTATTGAACTTCAACAAAAAGCGAGTGGCGCGTACGTCTTTTTTGCGGTAAGGACTCGATATATATGTTTATGCTCAGTAGTCATAGAAGTAAGTTTTTGGACACATTTGTTTAACAGATTTTGTGTCTTTACCTCTAGAAGCTATTTATAACATCCAATCATGACCAATGACAGAACTTATTTAAATTAAAGAGTAAGTTTCTGATTTAGATAAAGCTCCCACACATATGCTTTATGTCTTTTGCTCCAGAAGCGACATATGACAACTACTCTTGATGGAATTTAGCACTGTTTAATACGATCGATCAGTAACCAGCTCATAATAATGGGTCCTATCGATCCACGTTTAAACGTAGACCCCGTATTAAGGTCCCTATAGATTTTACAAAAAACCGCTCTAGAATATAGGTATAAATTTGTATTTCGATCTAGTTCATTGTAAATTGTCATATATTGGCCCTTGAAATAAAGGTCCTCACAATATACTTTACCAAATTAAGTCAAAATCGCAATAAAAACAAATTTTCTACAGCGGTTGTATGCAACATCTGAAGGGTTTTTATACTGTGTCTACGTCAACACGTGGACCGTCAGATCCGCTCCAAAAATAAGAGGGCCCTTAATAGAAGCCCTCTACAAAAATGGCGCCAAAGTTGGGCCCGAACTCAAGACCCTTAGATTAAGTGTCTCAAGCTCTACTGACTGAGCAAGCTAGTTGTGTTTTTTTTTCTTTTCTTCTTCTTAACATTGCCTTTAAGATTAACCGCACACGACAATATTGCGAGGGACAAACAAACAATATTGGACCAATTTGGATCGAATCCAGTATTTTTGAACATATGGGTACCGAATAACTATAAAATTTTCTCACGAAACCGAAATCTAGCGCCAAAAAGCCGACCCATGTAAATATGGACATATGGGTGGGTACCAAAAAATAATAAAATTTTCTCACAAATTCAAAAGCGAGATTATTCCTAAAATCTGTGTAACATTTTCCAAAAACCTGCTTTCAACTGGCTTTTCTGCACATCCAGAAGTGCAGGGCTTAATAGTCGGTCAAACCAGATTTTTACTAATTTATTTGTAAATAAAAACAACGACAGATACGATGCAGTTCATTTTAATGCATTCTCAGAGGTTGTAAATTCGATCAATCAC
Source organism: Hydrotaea diabolus (assembly GCA_963513945.1). NCBI lineage: Eukaryota > Metazoa > Arthropoda > Insecta > Diptera > Muscidae > Hydrotaea > Hydrotaea diabolus. The sequence goes on from OY740718.1 coordinate 67,661,561, forward strand.
TTTACTTCTGATTGGAAAAATTGTTTCCATTCTAAGGCCAAAGTCTAAAGCCGAAATGACGGTTTTGAAAAAACCCAAACTGCAGGTTTTCTGAAAACCCTGGGTTTTTTTTTGGACACTTTACTCGTAATTTGATATCCTGCTACTACATAAGTTACATTGCACTGCCTTACTCGAATTAAACATTGTGCATTATGAGAGATCTAAAATCAAGTGTACTATACCGGTTGGTGCTTTAACATAGCAGCTATACAATAGTGCCTTCCGATTTCGGGTCATGCCGCTCAAGAAGTAGCATATCAAATTCCTTCTTGCTCATATTTCACGAAGCGTTTTTTGTGTATACCACTGTTAAAATTAGTTAACGTCTCATAACTCTTTTTTACTTTCACACCAACATCGTACCTAAGCTTATGCTCAAAATGTTATAAAATAGTTTAATTTTTAAGTATTACATGACCTTACTAATACTAAGAATTATGAAGCGAATAAAAACACTGTGAGAAAAATTATGTGACAATTATTCCCACCCATCACAAACAAACGAGAAAATTCGAAATGGTACAACATCCCAATTGTGTAATTTACTTTTTATGGTCATCTTATATTAATATGCCATTGTTTTCCATTTTCTCATTTCCATTTGTACATTTGCTCGTTGTGAAAGGTACGAATCAAATAGACCTTTGTTTTTTTTTGTATCGGACTTTTTTGTTTTGGGGGTTGTTTTTTTAACGTTTTGCAGTTTAATGTGACGCCTAAGGTAGTCCAAAGAAAAAAATTAACATTTTTACATAACTCTCTAATCAGAGAGTTATGGACGATGTAATTCGTATTTTCATCTGGACCGGGACGTACTGTACTAGTTATTCCATCTATTGTTTTTTTGATCCATGTGTTATATGAAATCTTGAATAAAAGTCAGTATTACATCGCCCCTAGCAACGTTGGGCGCGATACGCTTAGACAACATTGGGGAATAAATCAAACTTATTTTCAGGTACAATGTCAAAACAGGGCATTTAAAAATGTTTCGAACTGGGCTCACTTCGCGCCTGTTGTGCAAGAAGTTTTTTTAGACAAGCATGCCAGTGAACAATACACCATCGTACCGTGAGCACTGCCGCACAGTGTGTCCTTCCCATACATTCGATGGCCAAAAATAGAAGGAGTTGTACGAGAGTAATGAAATTTGGCACGAGTCCCTAATATAATAGAATTAAGAAAATTTCAAAGTATCGACAAAATTGACCACGCCCATCGCCCACCGCCCATACAAACTAAAATCATTTTTGGTTGTTAAAAATTAACTATTGCTACAAATTTCCTGAAAATTGCTGGAAGAACATATCTATGCAACACCTTTTAAAAAAAAATTATTTCATCAACATTGACCACGCCCATCGCCCACCTCCCATACAAATGATATTTCAAAAATGCCATATCTTCTGTAAATTTATAACTAGAATGTTTATTTTTCGCAAAAATGCATACAGCATCTATTAAATGCTGTTTTGAAAATATGAAGAAAATCCGCCCACTGTAACACCCGCCCCCCATACAACCCCCATACAAAAATTTTACAGTTCACTCTATTTAGTTTATTAACAACATTTTCACATCTTCGTGATAATCTAATTTTTTAAGCTTCAATTTCGTTCTTAATGAATTGATGTATGGGTCGGAGGATATCAACAAATGATGCAACGTCTTCGTTAGTAGAACAGCGCCCAGTCTTGCGCGAGTTATATAGCCTATAACGTTTATAGTCTTTGTTCCTCGCTTCCTGCGCTTCTTCTGATAACATTCCTTTGAAAAATAAACCATATGTTAATTCAAAATGTATGAAACAAATCGTATCTTTAACCTACCTATAGGTAGAATGGCCTCAGATACAATTTTGCTACAACGTATCAAAACTTTATGCACTGTGATAGGCATGTAGTACCATCCATACAAATCAATGTACAATTTTGCCGTGTCTAAACAATATATATGAAACTTCTCAGAGTCTATTGCCTGACTGCAACTTATTGTGGATAATATAATTTTTAACCTATGAATCAGTTGTTCATTTACTCCGGTTATGTCAGCTGTAATTTCAGGGTTTTCAAAAAATCGTCGAGCTGTATTCCCATTGTTGCTGGAACCCATTCCTTGTTTTACCACATCAACATTTATTCCCAATACTAATTTAAGGTTTTTTTGAATTGTGGCCTTGGCTTCTTCTTTAATTTGTCTTGTATCTTTATTTGTTCGCCATGCTGCAAAGCTTTTATTGTAAGCGATATGCAATATGCATTCCATAAATTTTATGCGCGCATGCAGAGGTGAAATACCAAATTTTAAAGCCTCTCCCGAATTTATTTCAAAAAAAATAATAACTGATATGATTTGAATTTCAGTGTACGAGCACTTTATACACAATTATCTTACAAATATACTATTTAAGTAATAGACATGCTCACAGGCAAAACAACAACAAGCAGTAACGAAAGAAAGAGTGCGCAGTTGTTTATGCACGCGTAAAATAACGCATAACGCATATTTTTTACTGTAATTTTTTGGTTTTCCATTGTTTTTTTGGCCGCGGGCAAATTTGGGCACAATTTTTTTTTGGAATCTGTTAGCTGAGACCCTCAGCTTTAATTTGGTATAGGACTCCATGTTTCGCACTGCTTCGCACACAACTAAAAGTCTAACGGAAAATCATAAATGTTTATTTTTTTTGGCCCAAAATAAAAAAAAAAATAATTTTTTTTTTCAATTTTTATTTTTTTAATTTACATAATGCTTGATGCCTATTTTAAGTGAAAAAAATTTCTATAAGGTACACTCGGTGTATAGTTTATAAGTAACAAGGTTTTAAATATGACATAGAAAACTAACCCATTTGAGACTTGTTCACATATGTCAACTTTGCGCTGCTCGGGACAGAAAACCAATGGAGATATTTGCATAAAATTTTACACACATGACCTTTAGATAGTTTTTAACCATCTGTGCAAAAATCATCAAAATCGGAGAGCAGGTCCAAAATGATTTATTGCCGCAGCGGACACAGTGTGTGCCGTAGCCAAGAGGGAGTTTATTAGTCCTGGAAAATCTACTCCCTTATTGATCTCAAAACATCCCGAATTTGCTGAGTAATTAAAGAAAACAAATTAGTTGAAAATCGGTTTAAACTATTAAAATTACGTTGCAAAGCAGAATTTTGGTTGCAAACACCAATTGCTTAAATTCGTAATGGACATACACGCAGAAAAAAAGTATGGTTGGGGTGACAATATTCGAAGAGGATCATACTATTGTTGGGTATATGGTTGTGGCACAACAATATTATGATCCTCACATTCATAGAATGATTCACACGCAACCATGCTATTATCCCTACAACCATAGTATGATGCACTCCACCATACTATGATCCCAAAATTAAAAATTAATGTTGTTATTCAAAAATAGAAGTTTTAATCAAGCAAGTTATTTTAAATTGCATTACAATTAGTTCATAGCCAAATTTATAAAAAAAAATATATATTCCAACGGCAGTCGAAAATACTTTTCGTTGGTGAATGCTACTTCACCACCCCAAGTAATGAATGTGATACGTAAAAGCATGATCAATGGCTATATACTTAAGTGCAGGCAGATTTTAAATAAACAAGAACCAGTCGGTAGTAGAGTATTTCACCAGACAAAGTACTTATAAACACAATAAAAATCACTCGAACTACCTTCCGATTGTTGTGGTTTTTTATAATGTACAACAACCATGCACTGTATCGTGTGTATGTGTTTTTCTTTGTATATCAAAAAAAACATATGCACACACATCCATGTATGCTCTATAAAACCTGTTTTGTTATGTTCACGCAACCATACGGTATGATTGCCGCAATCATATTATTGTAAACGTAAATTTTAAACAACAATACTTTTGCTGCACCAACAATGTTTATATGGTTGCTACAACAATATTTTCATTTCTAAATTTGGCAATAATACTAGTGTCACATTTAAACAGTATTAATATTGCGGCAATCATACTGTTGTCAAAATGAAATTCAGAAGACAATACTATGGTTGCGAGGAACATACTTTTATTGCGGAGAACATATTATTATTGCCGTGACCATATACTAAGCATATTTTTTCTCTGCGTGTGTGAAGGAGCATTATCTTGATGAAAAATAACTTTTTTTTTAAATGCGGTCGTTTTATCTTGATTTCTTTACTCAACCGATCCAATAATGCACAATAATATTCACTATTTATAGTTTTTCCTTTCTCAAGATAATCAATAAATATTATACCCCTTGCATAAAATGCATAAAACGTATTTAGTTGCCATAACTGGTGGTTGTGACAATAGTTTAGCCAACATTTTGTTATTGTAACCAAGTATTGGTGATGATGTCTTAATTTTCATCATAAAAAAAATATAATCCTATTTTTCTGCTTTAAGCAAATTGTTTAATCTTTTTTATTCAGTTAAAATTTGTCCTCTTTTTTCTTGATATGATCCTCCTTGATACCTTAAAAATATATAAGGAATCAGTTTTTTGCTTGTACTGAAAATTAAATTTTTTTTCATTAAACAAGTGCGGCATGTGGACTTTTTAGATTCAAAAATTTTTATCTGCAGGTTCGGATTCTTCGTATTTTCTACCGATACTTCAGTAAAATTAATGAACGTGCACCAACGAACATTCATTTGGACTGATGTGCATGCAACGTCAATCATTCGGTTATCAAAAAATCGGTTGTGGCAACGAATATGTTATCTCAGTTTGGTTCTCAGAAACGCTCGCTCGTGCTATCAGCCAACTCGGCAATGTCAAGTGGCCACCGGAGCAGTGATTTGACACCGTTAGACAATTGTGATTTGACGCCGTTAACCGATTATCCGAATAATCCATTGCCGATACAGTCTCTTAAAACGAATATCGAACAAGCCATTAGTAGGGATAGAGCGGAGAACTGTCGGCACGTTGTTGGAAAATGTAGTTGACACGATGCGCTACTGCGAAGCCAGCCAAAGCAGCCACATGAATGATATTGAGTTTCGTAAAGAATGGCAGTATCAGCAATTTCAAATGACACAATAATAAACCAATTAAAAAAAATAATTTTTGCTAATTCTTTTTTGAATTTTTAAAATTTAACTTTGTACCTCCTTGTATAAAGACGTCGCTGGTAGTTATTATGTTCCCTTCGGCTTGTAACCTGGCCTGTATGTGCGACAGTCCCGCACACAAATCATCTATCCACGTAGTGCCATAATTTTAGGTTCTATTAATATAATTCATTGAGTGGCATAAAATCGGGTGAACTTACATGTATGTGGATCCTATGTTTTAATCTAAAACTTTATCAAGATTGCAGCCGTTTAACATATGTCAGAGAGCTATACCTACATCTGAACCGATGTTCTTCAATTTCAATAATGTTCTGCCTTGGTTCAAACAGACTTACTTCTGCCAACAATTGCGACCACTAGTTTGATTACATACTCAAGTTGGCAATCAGGCAAAGGGACGGATAGACAGACATCGTTAAATCAAATCTGTTCGCGGTTCTGAGCCGTTCGATATACTCATTGGGTCTAGTTCAAATATTGTTGATAGTCACTTTGGCATTTGTCATGAACCTAACTTGCAATACCTGTTCCTGATGTTGCAGGGTATAGCCTCTATCATCGATTCCGGTCCAATGTGAAAGTTTTTTAAGGGCGGCGTCCACTTTTTTTCCTTGGGAATATCATATATACTAACACCTATCTTCATACCGTTATAAGTTCACGATATATGGCTTTTTAAAGTGCACTGTTGAATGGGCGGTGCCACACCCTTTTGTTTTATTTTAACATGCTAAAATCTAAGATAAATTCTTAATCATTGAATTCGTTCTACTAATTCGTTTTGGAACGATCGGCCCTTTGCTTGGCTTTTAATTCGATTTTTAACAATTGTAGCCTCCTGATATGAATAATGCGACCTGTAGCTTTTTCTACAGACGGATAGATAAACGTAGCTGGACTATCTTACACCTTAAACACCTTCCAGAATATATAAATAATTATGTAATCTTTGAAAAGTATTTAAGGTGTAGCAAACGAAATGACAAAGTTAGTATACCCTCATTATATGATACTGTGTACCAAAATACCTCACCCTATATTATATTTTCGAAGAATTGATTTAATCAGCCAAAATAAATGTATATTTTATATGCATACTACCCGTAGATCCGTTCTAATAATTGGCACTTGTTCACCTAAAAACGCCAAAGATGAACTGAGACTTTTATATTCGTTTAAACAATGCGAATGCTAAGTATCCTTAATTTGGTTCTTATTAAGAAAATCGCATGGGAGGAATTGTGGCTACAAAAAAAATCGACAAGTGCTATGTGCTTTATTTCAATGCTCTTTATTTTGATGTTCTTTTAATTCACCTCAAAACAAAATAGCATGAGAAACATTAAACGGCAAGAGATAAAATGGCAGTTACATAGTGCGCAAAATGACAGTGGCGATTTTATGAATTTGTGCTACATATAACAAATGTGTTAAAGGGCACTTTGTTACCCTTGCTGTAAAATCTCTTAATAGAGTTATACCAGAGCATAGAACATTATTTTTCATTTTAAGAGAAACACAACTCACATTTATAACACACACACATAAATGTTCTCTTATCAGCCAACCACCCTAACCCGGCTATTTCCACCACAGCCTCAAAAATGTGCTACAATAAAAAAGAATTTCACATTCACTACTTATACTCATCGATATTAGTTAACAGGCACGGTTATTCATCATTTATTAGTCTTAATTTATTAGACAAGAGTAAAAATCCGCTTACAACGCTAAAGTGATAATTGTTATCAATTAACAAAAAACGAACCGAAGTTGTTTATACCCTACACCACACTGTGTTACAGGATATTGCGGCTGTCATGGGATTCTATGAATCGGAGTGACCCGAAGCTGCAATCTTCGGCCAAGGGTTGTCACTCCGCCACTACGTGTGCCGCTACAACTACAACTACTACAACAACAACAGGGTATTAGGACTTACTACAGATGTTTTTATTTTGATATCACACAATGTTTTTCGCGATTTCAGAACCTACAGCTCTACAAGCCACATATTACATCCAAATCTTACACAGAGCATTACGAGTGACCAATACCCATCTCTAGTGAAATTTTAACATATCAGTCAATGTTTTCGAATAACTCCCACACAAAGGTCCCTTCAGATTTGAGGTCCTGCAGTCCAAGAAGCCGCCAATTATACCCGATCACTCTCCAAATTTGTGCTTGGTACATTATGAGCCACCATAAACTTGCTGCGGTGAAACTGAATTACATAGGTCTTTATTTTCTTATAACCTCTATACGAAGGTGCATCCGGATTTTAGAACCTACAGTGCTCAAAGCCAAATATTACACCCATTTCCCACCAAATTTCGCATAAAGCGTTACCAATAACCAGCACATCTGTGGCAAAATTGGACCATATCGGTCTATGTTTTCGAATAGGTCCCACTCAAAGGTACTTCCCGATATAAGCTGCAGAAGCCGAAAATTACACCGGAACACTCCAAAATTTTGCATGATACGTTATGAGCGACCTTTAATCAAATTTTGTGAAACAGTACCACAAAGGTTTATATTTTCGTTTAGTCCCAACACAAAGATCCTTCAGAATCTGCAGCTTAGGATCCACATTTATATTCGATTCCTAGCAAACTTCACATGGAGCGTTACGAACGACCAAATCCCATGTCTTATAACAATGGACCATAATGGTCATAATATATTGATTCGGACCTTGCACTAAGGTGCTTAATCCTCTGGATATCAGAGTGGGGTAGGGCATCTCATAGCCGGCCACCCAAGGGCTGAAATCACAGCTGCAAGGCGGCCAATTAACGTAAATATCGATGGATGCTGTGTGACATGTGGACCCGTCCGCTTAAAACTAAATGTCGTCCAAGTCATTCTCATGAATTGTTGGAAACAAGAAAATTCGTTCAGCATGGCCCGGTAATGCTCTCCGTTGACGGTAACGGCGGCTCCTTGCTAATTTTGGAAGAAAAGTGGCCCAATGACGCCGCCACCCCAAAATCCACGCAAAACAGTAACTCGTTGTGGATGCATTGGCTTCTCAATAGTCATGTGTGGGTTCTTTGAACCCCAAATGCTGCAATTTTGTCAATTGACTTAGCCACCGAGATGAAAATGAGCTTCATCGGAAAACACGATCATTCGGTAAAATTATTCACCTCCTGCCAAACAATCTTCAGCTCACTAGGCGAAGCGAAAACGCATTGGATCACGTAAAAAAAAGTATGGTTGGGATAACAATATTCGAATAGCATCATAACCATACTAACCATACTATGATCCTCTGGATCATAGTATGGTTATGTTGGTAGGATCATAGTATGGCAACAATAGATTAGAATTATGAAAATTATTTAAAAGTACATTAAATAAAAGTATAAAAAGTACCATTGTTGCATTAGATCCGTAAAAACATCATTTTTCTAAAAAGCTTATTCAAAAGAAGAAAAATTACAATCATACGGTATGATTTCCGTAATCATATTATTGTTAACATAAAACCCAAAAAAACAATTCTTTTGTCCAAGCAACCATATTTATATTGTTTTTACAACCATATTTCATTTCTACTTTTGGCAATAATACTATTGTTACATTTCAACAATATTAATATTGCGGCAATCATACTATTGTCAAAATTAAATTTAAATAACAATGCTATGGTTGCGTAGAACATATTTTTATTGCGGAGAACATAATATTATTGCAGTGACGATATAGTAAACATATTTTTTCTCTGTGTGATGGTGTTCCATTACACTGTGGAACATTTTTGGGGTTATTGTCTGGGGGGTGAGAAATTCCAAGTCAGGGTGATGGTACTAGGTCAGTATATTAAAACCCTCAAAGGGTTTTGCGTTCGTATGTGCCAGTTATGACCTTCTACATTTTTTTCCTTATCTTGATGTTTTTTCGCTAAGTTGTAAAATGTTGGCAAAAACGTAGTTTGACATAACTCGAGAACGACTAGTTCGATTTTGCTGAAATAAATTGAGAAAAATTAATAATTACATTTGGAATTTCTCACCCCCCAGACAATAACCCCAAAAATGTTCCACTGTGTTATTAAATGACAAAGATCAACCTTTCCAATAAAACCAGAAATTTAAACAAAAAAAATCTCCATTCATTTCTTTTACAGCCAATTCAAGTTCAAAATGTTAAGTCGCTCAATCTGTAAACATGTCTGATGAATGGTAAATAGTTATCGAATCGTCAGCTAAGCCCTTTACGATGGCAAAATGTTTGACAGCAGTTTTCGTTGTATATTGTAACATCTTGGAGTTGATCAGAAATACGATTCCCTATTACTTTGTGCTTAGATTTATTGTCTTTTATCGTTGCTAGTTGTAAGTTTTCAAAAGACGTTCACATAGTTCCTAGGGAAGAAAACCGAAACTCAAAGCAAAAAAACGGTTAAACCGACATTTCGGGTTATGGCTTTAGTTAAAAACCGTCTGTCGGGTTTGGACTTAAAACCGGATTTTAGTTGTTTCGGTTTTGGGCACTATAAAACCCACATTAAATTTTCCTAATGCATGGATATCGCTTAAATTCTGTATTCCGCAATATAATTATATCACCTTTAGACACGCGTGAGAAGATGGTTTCGCTTTCCTTTCTACAGGGTGGCACAAAACTACCGGTCCCATAACGGAGCCATTGTGTCCCTTGCAGTGTGAGCTGTTGTTTTGTTGTGTAGTGTTCCATTTCAAATTTCCCAACTTTGCTTTATAAAATTCTGAAATAAAAATAAAAAATATAAATAAATTTAAAAAGATATTAAACATTTAAACCACAACTACCCTGTAGTAACTCCCACAAAAACGACTCTCAACGGCAATCGTAGTGAAAATGAGTGTTTTGAAATATTATTGCTGGATTAACTAAAAAGGTACCTTTTTAAATGAACCGTTAATGACAAAAGAACCAGCTGCTGTGTGTCCTTTTGTAATAACTGCAACGTTTCTAAAGTACCTACTTAGTAGGGACATAAATACTGTTACAACATTGAACACACCCATTTCAATAGTAGAACTAAACATACCCTGTTAATGGCATATGGGCTTTGAAAGCTAACCTCAATAGCGTTAGTCTGTAATGGGATTTTAAAATTGTTTCAACTTTCATCATAGAGTGGTCAGATAATGAGAACCGTATCGCCGTAATAGCGCTTTTCAAGTGAGAAATAAAAAAAGAAATATTTTCAAAACACTGTTCGTCTACCGATGCATAAAACTGTTTGAGGAGACTGGAGAAATAAAAGACCGCCACCGGTCAGGCCGCCCACGCTCTGTTCGAACACCGCATGTCATCAAAGCCGTTAAATCAAGAATTCACAGAAAACCGATGAATATCACGCAAAAGTCCATGAGTCGAATCATTAAAAAAGGCTTGGGACTTGGGGCTTTCAAACGACGTACCGGACATTTATTGACTGCAACTTTAAAAAAATAGAATTGAAAAATGCAAACGTCTTTTGGTGAAACACGCTAATAAATTGCACAGAAAAATGTTGTTCACCGATGAAAAAATTTTTACCGTTCAGGAAAAATTTAACAAGCAAAAAGATCGAGTGTATGCGCGGTCATCTAAGGAAGCATCTGAACTGATCCCAAGGGTGGAAAAGGGTCATCACCCAGCTTCAGTCATGGTTTGGTGGGGTGTATCTTACGATGGGGTCGCTGACCTGCATTTCTGCGAACAAGGAGTCAAAACATCGGCCAAAGTTTACCAACAAACCATTTTGGAAGCTGTTGTGAAGCCTCTTAACACTTGCCTGTTCCAAAACCAGCCATGTACTTTCCAGCAGGATTCTGCGCCGGCCTATCAGGCTAAAACATCCCAGACCTGGCTTCGAAACAATTTGCCAGCGTTCATTTCCTCTGATGAATGGCCTTCAGGCAGTCCTGATTTGAGCCCATTGGATTACAAATTCTAGACGGTTTTAGAGGACAAGGTTTGTTACAAAAGATACCCCAACACTGGATCTCCTAAGACTGCTTTGGTTCGAGCTGTGGCTAATGGACGAGGTTTGTGCAGCTATTGACGTTTGGCCAGTGCGACTTAAGGCATGTGTAAAGGCAAAAGGCGGATATTTCGAATAAGTAGATTCTTTTTGGATACAATATACATCAATTAATATATTAACAATTATTTGGTCCAAAGACATTCAGTACTTTTTATTTTACAGCATAAAACGTGTGTAACAGTATTTATGTCTGTACTAAGTATATATGTAAGTACATCACAAAATCTGATAGTCATACACTACTTATATTTACTTCATACTAAATCCTTATGTAGATCATACATAGGTCAATAGCCTTAGTTGCAAGAGCTTTTTCAATTAGTTTTTTATTAAAATTTTAATTGTAATAAAACGATAAATAAATGCACCGTATTTGGGTACGTGAAAATCGAAATAGCCGACTGAAATTGGATAACTTGTTTTAAAAAAATTTAAATATGGATATGAGCTCCGGTCAGAGCAGTGTCGTATACCGGTATTATTTCTAACGTCGAATCCTTATACGAGTGTTGTGCACAATTTCCATTGTTCCAGGATAGCAGGGGTTGTTCTTCTGCTAGAAATACGATGAATACAAAACGCCATCAACTCCATCTGTGTCCAAACTTCAACCATCAAAGAAACAGCATTAAATATCCAGAAAAATTCCTTGATGCAGAAATCCGCTAAGGAATTTCCGCACAAAATGTGAATACCGAAACCAGTAAAGTACTGTACTATTTTAATGCCTAAATGGCTCCCACATAAAGTATAGTGGACTTATAATTAAAAGCTTACAGCTATATAGTCAAGGAAATAAATTAATATTTGGAGTTTTATTAAATTTAAATTAGAATTGAAGCAAATAAAATTGAAATACTAAACTTTGTCATAGAGCTCATAAAAAAACAAAACCAATGAGTGTTCGACTTACGGGCGATGTGTTAACACCAGTGAGTTACACTGTGCCTGTTTGATTTCTATGAACACATTAGTAAAGGTTACATTTGAATATAAAAAAGAATAGTTTATTGAATTTAGTTATACTTTTGTTTTTATAATTTGTTAATGTTAAGTTTTCAACACACATAAAATTGGTCTGTGATAGCTATTTTAGCACACATAAACACATAAACTTTTGATTGTATCCTATCTAAATAACATGAGAAAACAGAGTCAATTGTAGTTCCTTGAATAATAGATGGGGACTGCAACGAGGCAGTTGAAAAATTCGTATTAAAGTCACCAACCATTATTATATTGGTATTGAAAAATAGTCCTCTTGTAATTCTCGTGAACCATTTCCGGCGTAGGGCAGAAGTGAAAAAATTAATAAATATTATTATATTCTGGACAGCCTGGTTTGGGGAAATGTAGATAGTAATACAAATTATTTTTAGCCCTGAAGTTTATTTCAATTGAATGCTACAAATGTCACCATTCGAAGAGGTATTTTGTGAAGTTTTTTGCATGATGAAGTTCAAGTGTTGATGTGATACTCGTACTCGTATATATGTTGAATTTTATTTTATTTTGCTTACCTTTCACAATAATATAAAACGGCGTTAAATCATATAATGACGTTTCATTTAAATAATATTAATACTTAATAACACCTTAAAATATTTAAAGTTGCAAATGTCATTATTTTATAGCTTAATACTTTTTATTTTAAATCCACAAAAAACATAGAGAATGCACAGCTACAGACACATAACATACTCGTACATACATACATACATACATACATACATACATTGTTCTGTTCGTACATACGCTATGCAAGTTAACACAATTTTTGTTGCTCTTTTGCTATCTCTTTTTTATATACTTATAACACATCATTATTTTCTTTGCTCTGAGAGTGCTCCAGCACCCGCACAAGACAAATATTCGCTGTCGATACATCAGTGGGAGTGTTTTTTCGCAGTCTAACAATCTGTGTTTCGCAGTCGGTCAAATCTGTGTTCTATATAGAGGTGGGTCACCCGTATCACTTATGGGTATGAAAAATAAATGTTGGCCGATTCTGAGACCTACCTGATATGCACACAAAATTTCATACAAATCGGTCCAGCCGTTTCGAAAGAGTTTACAGCCAAAAAATGTGGGACCAGCAAAAAGTTATGAACAAATACTTAGAAAAGGCTCCTTTTTCCGCGGTACCTTTAGTCCTTTGAAGGCAGACTGCCCTCCTCGCTCCCTGGAACCATTTCATATATCTAAATTGCATCAATCGTAAGCAATCAACATGCAAAAGTTCAAGATCATAGCTTAATTCGTTTAAACGCTATTGTGCTTTTAACAGACACACGTACGGACGAACGGAATTGCCTATTTGGATTTTGTCGATTGGAGGGTTAGTTTAGCAGAGATAGTCATTCTAAAGTTTTTTTTTTATTAAGACACTTAGTTTCGCAAATATAACCATCTAATTCGTAATAATCCCTTTCCTCGGCAAAAACGCCGAAAACCCATAGCAAAACTTTAATCAGCGATATCTCCTAAACGAAGCGTCTACTCGATAAAAGAGCCTCAATTCGTGATCACCCCTCTCCTCAGAAAAAACGCAGAGAAACCATAGAAAAACTTTAATCAGTGATATCTCCTAAACTAAGCGTCTAATCGACAAAAGAGCCCTTTTCCTCGGCCAAAAACGTGGAAATACAATAGAAAAACTTTAATCAGCGATATCTCCTAAACGAAGCGTGTATACGATAAAAGAGCCTTAATTCGTGATCACCCCTTTCCTCGGCAAAAACGCGGAAACCCCATAGAAGATTAATCAGTAGATAAAAGAGCCTTAATTCCTGATCACCCCTTTCTTCGGAAAAAGCGCGGAAAATCATAGAAAAACTTTGATCAGCAATATCTCCTAAACGAAGCGTCTAATCGACAAAAGAGCCTTAATTCATAATCTCCCCTTTCCTCGGCAAAAACGTGGGAAAACCATAGAAAACTTAAATCAGCTATATGTCCTAAACGAAGCGTTTAATCGACCAAAGAGCTATAATTCGTTATCACGCCTTTCCGCGGCAAAAACGCGGGAAAACCGTAGAAAAACTTTAATCAGCGATATCTTCTACCGAATCGTCTCATCGACCAAAGAGCTATAATTCGTTATCCGTCCTTTCCACGGCAAAAACGCGGGAAAACCATATACACACTTTAATTAGCGATATCTCCTAAACGAAGCGTTTAATCGACAAAAGAGCCTTCATTCGTGATCCCCCCTGTTCTTGGCAAAAAAGCGGAAAATCCATAGAAAAACTTAAATCAGCGATATCTCCTAAACGAATCGACAAAAGAGCCTTAGTTCATGATCTCACCTTTCCTCGGCAAACACGTGGGAAAACCATATACACACTTTAATTAGCGACATCTCCTAAACGAAGCGTTTAATCGACAAAAAGCCTTCATTCGTGATCCCCCCTTTTCTTGGCAAAAACGCGGAAAACCCATAGAAAAACCTTAATCAGCGATATCTCCTAAACGAATCGACAAAACAGCCTTAGTTCATGATCTCACCTTTCCTCGGCAAACACGTGGGAAAACCATAGATAAACTTAAATCAGCGATATCTCCTTAACGAAGCGTTTAATCGACCAAAGAGCTATAATTCGCCTTTCCGCGGCAAAAACGTAGGAAAACCGTAGAAATTTTTAACTAACGATATCTCTTAAAGAAGCGTCTAATCGATGAAAGCGCCTTAATTCGTGATCACCCCTTTCCTCGGCCAAAGCGCGGGAAAACCATAGAAATACTTTAATCAGCGATATCTCCTAAACGAAGCACCTACTCGATAAAAGAGCCTTAATTCGTGATCACCACTTTCCTCGGCAAAAACGCGGGAAAATCATAGATTAACTTTAATCAGCGATATCTTCTAAACGAAGCGTCTAATCGAAAAGAGAGCCCTAATTCGTGATCACCCCTTTCCTCGGCAAAAACGCGTTAAATCCATAGAAAAACTTTAATCAGCGATATCTCCTAAACGAAGCGTCTAAACGATGAAAGCGCCTTAATTCGTGATCACCCCTTTCCTCGGCCAAAACGAGGGAAACTCATAGAAATACTTAAATCAGCGATATCTCCTAAACGAAGCGCCTAATCGATAAAAGACCCTTAATTCGTGATCTTCCCGTTCCTTGCCCAAAACGCGGAAAACCAATAGAAAAACTTTAATCAGTGATATCTTCTTAACGAAGCGTATAATCGATAAAAGAGCATTATTTCGTGATCACCCCTTTCCTCGGCAAAAACGCGGAAAACCCATAGAAAAACTTTAACCAGCGATATCTCCTAAACGGAGCGGCTAATCGATAAAAGAGCCTTAATTCGTGATCAGCGTCTAATCGATTAAAGAGCCTTAATAAGCGTCTAATCAACAAAACAACCTTAATTCGTGATCATCCCTCCCCTCGGCCAAAAACGTCGGACATCCATAGAAAAATTTTAAACAGCGATAACTCCTAAACGAAGCGTCTAATGGATAAATGAGCCTGAATTTGTGATCACCCCTTTTCTCGGCGAAATGCGGGAAAACCATAGAAAAAACTTTAAACAGTGATCACCCCTTTCCTTGGCCAAAAACGTCGGACATCCATAGAAAAACTTAAAACAGCGATATCTCCTAAACGGAGCGTCTAATCGATAAAAGAGCCTTAATTCGTGATCTCTCCATTCCTCGGCCGAAAACGTCGGACGCCCATAGAAAAACTTTAAACAGCGATATCTCCTGAACGATTCGTCTAATCGACAAAAGAGCCTTAATTCGTGATCACCCCCTTTCCACGGCCAAAAACGTCGGACATCCATAGAAAACATTTAAACAGCGATATCTCCCTAACGGAGCGACTAATCGACAAAAGAGCCTTAATTCGTGATAACCCCCGTCCTAGGCAAAAACGCGGGAAAACCATAGAATAACTTCAATTAGCGGTATCTCCTAAACGAAGCGTCTAATCGATAAAAGAGCCTTAATTCGTGATAACCTCCTTCCTAGGCAAAAACGCGGGAAAACCATAGAAAAACTTCAATCAGCGGTATCGTCTGAACGAAGCGTCGAATCGAGAAAAGAGCCTAAATTCGTGATCACCCCTCCCCTCGGCCAAAAACGTCGGACATCCATAGAAAAACTTTAAACAGCGATATCTTCTAAACGGAGCGTCTAATCGATAAAAGAGCCTTAATTCGTGATCCCCCCATTCCTTGACCGAAAACGTCCTACGTCCATAGAACAACTTAAAATGGCGATATCTCGTAAACAAAGCGTCTAATCGACAAAAGAGCCTTAATTCGTGATAACCCCCTTCCTAGGCAAAAACGCAGGAAAACCATAGAAAAACTTCAATCAGCGGTATCGTCTGAATGAAGCGTCTAATCGATAAAAGAGCCTTAATTCGTGATCCCCCTATTCCTCGGCCGAAAACGTCGGACGCCCATAATAAACATTAAACAGCGATATCTCCTAAACGGAGCGTCTAATCGATAAAAGACCCTTAATTCGTGATCACCCCTTTCCTCGCCAAAAACGCGGGATTATTACAGAAAAACTTTAAGCGGCGATATCTTCTAAACGAAGCGCCTAATCGATAAAAGAGCCTTAATTCGTGATCTCCCCTTTCCTCGGCAAAAACGCGGGAAAACCATAGAATAACTTTAAACAGCGATATCTCCTAAACGACGCGTCTAATCGACAAAAGAGCCTTAATTCGTGATCACCCCCTTCCACGGCCAAAAACGTCGGACGTCCGTAGAAAAACTTTTAACAGCGAAATCTCCTAAACGGAGAGTCTACTCGATAAATGAGCCTTAATTCGTGACCCTCCCCCCATTTCTCGGCCGAAATCGTCAGACGCCCATATAAAAACTTTAAACAGCAATATCTTCTAAACGACGCGTCTAACCGACAAAAGAGCCTTAATTCGTGATAACCCCCTTCCTAGGCAACAACGCGGGAAAACCATAGAAAAACTTCAATCAGCGGTATCTTCTGAACGAAGCGTCGAATCGATAAAAGAGCCTTAATTCGTGATCACCCCTTTCATCGACAAACTCGCGGGAAAACCATAGAAAAACTTTAAACGGCGATATATCCTAAACGGAGCGTCTAATTGATAAAAGAGGCTAAATTTGTGATCTCCCCATTCCTCGACCGAAAACGTCGGACGCCCATAGAAAAACTTTAAACAGCGATATCTCCTAAACGAATATCTCTCTAAACGATAAAAGAGCCTTACTTATTGATCACCATTTTTCTAGGCAAAAACGCGGGAAAACCATAGAAAAACTTTAAACAGCGATATCTCCTAAACAAAGCGTCTAATCGATAAAAGAGCCTTAATTCGTGATCACCCCTCCCCTTTTCCAAAAACGTCGGACGTCCATAGAAAAACTTTAAACAGCAATATCTTCTAAACGGAGCGTCTAATCGATAAAAGAGCCTTAATCCGTGATCCCCCCATTCCTCGCCCGAAAACGTCCTACGTCCATAGAAAAACTTAAAACGGCGATATCTTGTAAACAAAGCGTCTAATCGACAAAAGAGCCTTAATTCGTGATAACCCCCTTCCTAGGCAAAAACGCAGGAAAAGCATAGAAAAACTTCAATCAGCGGTATCGTCTGAACGAAGCGTCTAATCGATAAAAGAGCCTTAGTTCGTGATCACCCCTCCCCTTGGCCAAAAACGTCGGACGTTCATAGAAAAACTTTAAACAGCGATATCTTCTAAACGGAGCGTCTAATCGATAAAAGAGCCTTAATTCGTGATCCCCCCATTCCTCGACCGAAAATGTCCTACGTCCATAGAAAAACTTAAAACGGCGATATCTCGTAAACAAAGCGTCTAATCGACAAAAGAGCCTTAATTCGTGATAACCCCCTTCCTAGGCAAAAACGCAGGAAAACCATAGAAAAACTTCAATCAGCGGTATCGTCTGAATGAAGCGTCTAATCGATAAAAGAGCCTTAATTCGTGATCCCCCTATTCCTCGGCCGAAAACGTCGGACGCCCATAAAAAACATTAAACAGCGATATCTCCTAAACGGAGCGTCTAATCGATAAAAGAACCTTAATTCGTGATCACCCCTTTCCTCGACAAAAACGCGGGAATATTACAGAAAAACTTTAAACGGCGATATCTTCTAAACGAAGCGTCTAATCGATAAAAGAGCTTTAATTCGTAATCACCCCTTTCCTCGGCAAAAACGCGGGAAAACCATAGAATAACTTTAACCAGCGATATCTCCTAAACGACGCGTCTAATCGATAAAAGAGTCTTAATTCGTGATCACCCCCTCTCCTCGGCCAAAAACTTCGGACGTCCGTAGAAAAACTTTAACCAGAGATATTTCCTAAACGGAGCGTCTACTCGTGAAATGAGCCTTAATTTGTGATCCCCCCATTCCTTGGCCGAAAACGTCGGGCGCCCATAGAAAAACTTTAAACAGCGATGTCTCCTAAACGAAGCGTCTAATCGATAAAAGAGCCTTAATTCGTAATCACCCCTTGTCTCGGCAAAAACGCTGGAAAACCATAGAAAAAACTTTAAACAGCGATATCTCCTAAACGAAGCGCCTAATCCCTTAATTCGTGATTACCCCTTTCCTCGACCAAAAACGTCGGACGTCCATAGAAAAACTTTAAACAGCGATATCTCCTAAATGAAGCGTCTTATCGATAAAAGAGCCTTATTTCGTGATCCCCCTATTCCTCGACTGAAAATTCGGCCGCCCATAAAAAAACTTTAAACAGCGATATCTCCTAAACGAAGCGTCTTATCGATAAAAAAAAGCCTTAATTCGCGATCACCCCTTTCCTCGGCAAAAACGTCGGAATATTATAGAAAAACTTTAAACAGCGATATCTGCCTAACGATGCGTCTAATCGACAAAAGAGCCTTAATTCGTGATCACCCCTTTCCTCGCAAAAACGCAGGAAAACCATAGAAAAATTTAAACAACGATATCTCCTAAACGAAGCGTCTAATCGATAAAATGCCTTAATTCGAGATCCCCCAATTCCTCTGCCGAACACGTCGGACGCCCATAAAAAATCTTTAAACAGCGATATCTCCTAAACGGAGCGTCTAATCGATAAAAGAGGCTTAGTTAGTGATCACCCCCTTTCTCGGAAAAACGCGGGAAAACCATAGACAAACTTTAAACAGCGATATCTTCTATACGAAGCGTCTAATCGATAAATGAGGCTTAATTCGTGATCACCCCTTTCCACGGCAAAAACGCGGAAAAACCATAGAACAATTTTAAACACCGATATCTCCTAAACGAAGCGTCTAATCGATAAAAGAGCCCTAATTCGTGATCACCTAACCCCCCCCCCCCCCCCCTCGGCCAAAAACGACGGACGTCCATAGAAAAACTTTAAACAGCGATATCTCCTAAACGAAGCGTCTGATCGATAAAAGAGCCTTAATTCGTGATCACGCCTTTCCTCGGCAAAAAACGCGGGAATACTACAGGAAAACTTTAAACGGCGATATCTTCTAAACGAATTGTCTAATCGATAAAAGAGCCTTATTTCGTGATCCCCCATTCCTCGGCCGAAAACTTCGGACGCCCATTAAAAAAACTTTAAACAACGATATCTCCTAAACGGAGCGTCTAATCGATAAAAGAGCCTTACTTCGTGATCACCCCTTTCCTCGACAAAAACCCAGGAAACCATAGAAAAACTTTAAACAGCGATATCTCCTAAAAGAAGCATCTAATCGATAAAAGAGGCTTAATTCGTGATCACCCCTTTCCTCGGCAAAAACGCGGGAAAACCATAGAATAACTTTAAACAGCGATATCTCCTAAACAAAGCGTCTAATCGACAAAAGAACATTAATTCGTGATCACCCCCTTTCTTTGGAAAATCGCGGGAAAACCATAAAAAAAACTTCAATCAGCGATATCTTCTGAACGAAGCGTCTAATCGATAAATGAACCTTCATTCGTTATCACCCCTTTCCTCGACAAAAAACGCGGGAATACTACTTTAAACGGCGATATCTTCTAAACGAAGCGTCTAATCGATAAAAGAGCCTTAATTCGTAATCCCCCATTCCTCGGCCGAAAAACTTCGGACGCCCATAAAAAACTTTAAACAGCGATATCTCCTAAACGAAGCGTCTAATCGATAAAAGAGCCTTAATTCGTGATCACCCCTTTCCACGGAAAAAACGCGGGAAAACGATAGAAATACTTTAAACAGCGAATTCTCCTAAACGTAGCGTCTAATCGATATAAAATGCTTAATTCGTGATCCCCCTTTCCTCGGCAAAAACGCGGGAAAGCCATAGACAAACTTTAAACAGCGATATCTCCTAAACGAAGCGTCTTATCGATAAAAGAGCCTAATTCGTGATCACCCCTTTCCTCGGCAAAACGCGGGAATACTACAGGAAGACTTTTAACGGCGATATCTTCTAAACGAAGCGTCTAATCGATAAAAGAGCCTTAATTCGTGATCCCCCCATTCCTCGGCCGAAAACGTCGGACGCCCTTAAAAAAACTTTAAACGAAGACATCTCCTAAACGGAGCGTCTAATCGATAAAAGAGCCTTAATTCGTGATCACCCCTTTCCTCGACAAAAACGCGGGAAACCATAGAAAAACTTTAAACAGTGATATCTTCTAAACGGAGCGTCTAATCGATAAAAGAGCCTTAATTCGTGATCCCCCCATTCCTCGACCGAAAACGTCTTACGTCCATAGAAAAAACTTAAAACGGCGATATCTCGTAAACAAAGCGTCTAATCGACAAAAGAGCCTTAAACGTAGCGTCTAATCGATATAAGATGCTTAATACGTGATCCCCCTTTCCTATCTCCTAAACGGAGCGTCTAATCGATAAAAGAGCCTAATTCGTGATCACCCCATTCCTCGGCCGAAAACGTCGGACGCCCTTAAAAAAACTTTAAACATAGATATCTCCTAAACAAAGCGTCTAATCGACAAAAGAGCCTTAATTCGTGATCACCCCCTTCTACGGCCAAAAACTTCGGACGTCCGTAGAAAAACTTTTAACAGCGAAATCTCCTAAACGGAGCGTCTACTCGATAAATGAGCCTTAATTCGTGACCCCCCATTTCTCGGCCGAACACGTCCTACGTCCATAGAAAAACTTAAAACGGCGATATCTCGTAAACAAAGCGTCTAATCGACAAAAGAGCCTAAATTCGTGATAACCCCCTTCCTAGGCAAAAACGCGGGAAAACCATAGAAAAATTTCAATCAGCGGTATCGTCTGAACGAAGCGGCGAATCGATAAAAGAGCCTTAATTCGTGATCACCCCTCCCCTCGGCCAAAAACGTCGGACAGCGATATCTTCTAAACGAAGCGTGTAATCGATAAAAGAGGCTTATTTGGCGATCACCCTTTTCATCGGCAAACACGCGGGAAAACCATAGAAATACTTTAAACGGCGATATCTCGTAAACAAAGCGTCTAATCGACAAAAGAGCCTTAATTCGTGATAACCCCCTTCCTAGGCAAAAACGCAGGAAAACCATAGAAAAACTTCAATCAGCGGTATCGTCTGAACGAAGCGTCTAATCGATAAAAGAACCTTAGTTCGTGATCACCCCTCCCCTCGGCCAAAAACGTCGGACGTCCATAGAAAAACTTTAAACAGTGATATCTTCTAAACGGAGCGTCTAATCGATAAAAGAGCCTTAATTCGTGATCCCCCCATTCCTCGACCGAAAACGTCTTACGTCCATAGAAAAAACTTAAAACGGCGATATCTCGTAAACAAAGCGTCTAATCGACAAAAGAGCCATAATTCGTGATGACCCCCTTCCTAGGCAAAAACGCAGGAAAACCATAGAAAAACTTCAATCAGCGGTATCGTCTGAATGAAGCGTCTAATCGATAAAAGAGCCTTAATTCGTGATCACCCCTTTCCTCGGCAAAAACGCGGGAATATTACAGAAAAACTTAAAACGGCGATATCTTCTAAACGAAGCGTCTAATTGATTAAACAGCGATATCTCCTTAACCATGCGTCTAATCGACAAAAGAGCCTTAATTTGTGATCACCCCCTCTCCTCGGCCAAAAACTTCGGAGGTCCGTAGAAAAACTTTAAACAGCGAAATCTCCTAAACGGAGCGTGTAATCGATAAAAGAGGCTTATTTGGTGATCACCCCTTTCATCGGCAAAAACGCGGGAAAACGATAGAAAAACTTTAAACGGCGATATATCCTAAACGGAGCGTCTAATTGATAAAAGAGGCTTAATTCGTAATCTCCCCATTCCTCGGCCGAAAACGTCGGACGCCCATAGAAAAACTTTAAACAGCGATATCTCCTAAATGATGCGTCTAATCGATAAAAGAGCCTTAATTCGTGATCACGCCTTTCCTCGGCAAAAAACGTCGGACCTCCTTAGAAAAACTTTAAACTGCGATATCTCCTAAACTAAGCGTCTGATCGATAAAAGAGCCTTAATTCGTGATTCCCCTATTCCTTGGCCGAAAACGTCGGACGCCTATAGAAAATTTAAACAGCAATATCTCCTTAACGAAGCGTCTAATCGACAAAATAGCCTTAATTCGTGATACCCCTTTCCTCGGCAAAAACAAGGGAATATTACAGAAAAACTTCATATGGCGATATCTTCTGAACGAAGCGTCTAATCGATAAAAGAGCCTTAATTCGTGATCACGCCTTTCCTCGGCAAAAAACGCGGGAATACTACAGGAAAACTTTAAACGGCGATATCTTCTGAACGAATTGTCTAATCGATAAAAGAGCCTTAATTCGTGATCCCCCATTCCTCGGCCGAAAACGTCGGACGCCCATAAAAAAACTTTAAACAACGATATCTCCTAAACGGAGCGTCTAATCGATAAAGGAGCCTTAATTCGTGATCACCCCTTTCCTCGACAAAAACCCAGGAAACCATAGAAAAACTTTAAACAGCGATATCTCCTAATCGAAGCGTCTAATCGATAAAACAGCCTAAATTCGTGACCACCCCTTTCCTCGGCAAAAACGCGGGAATACTACAAAAAACCTTAAACGACTATATCTTCTAAACGAAGCGTGTAATCGATAAAAGAGCCTTAATTCGTGATCACCCCTTTCCTTGGCAAAAACGAGGGAATATTACAGAAAAACTTATATGGCGATATCTTCTAAACTAAGCGTCTAATCGATAAAAGAGCCTTAATTCGTGATCACCCCTTTCCTTGGCAAAAACGATGGAATATTACAGAAAAACCTTATATGGCGATATCTTCTAAACTAAGCGTCTAATCGATAAAATAGCATTAATTCGTGGTCACCCCTTTCCTCGGCAAAAACGCGGGAAAACCATAGAAAAACTTTAAACGGCGATATCTTCTAAACGAAGCGTCTAATCGATAAAAGAGCCTTAATTCCTGATCATCCCTCTCCTCGACCAAAAACGTCGGACGTCCATTGAAAAACTTTAAACAGCGATATCTCCCAAACGGAGCGTCTAATCGACAAAAGAGCCTTAATTCGTGATCACCCCCTTCCTCGGCAAAAACGCGGGAAAACCATAGAAAAACTTTAAACAGCGATATCTCCTAAACGAAGCGTCTAATCGATAAAAGAACCGTAATGCGTGATCACCCCTTTCCTCAGCAAAAAACGAGGGAATACTACAGAAAAACTTTAAACGGCGATATCTTCTAAACGAAGCGTCTAATCGAGGCTTAATTCGTGATCACCCCTCTCCACGACCAAAAACGTCATACGTCCATTGAAAAACTTTAAACAGCGATATCTCCTAAACCGAGCGTCTAATCGATAAAAGAGCCTTAAGTCGTGATCTTCCCATTCCTCTGCCAAAAATGTCGTACGCCCATAAAAAACTTTAAACAGCGATATCTCCTAAACGGAGCGTCTAATCGATAAAAGAGCCTTAATTCGTGATCACTCCTCTCCTCGACCAAAAACGTCGGACGTCCATTGAAAGACTTTAAACAGCGATATCTCCTAAACGGAGCGTCTTATTGATAAAATAGCCTTAATTCGTGATCACTTTCTCGGCAAAAACGAGTGAATATTACAGAAAAACTTATATGGCGATATCTTCTAAACTAAGCGTCTAATCGATAAAAGAGCCTTAATTCGTGATCACCCCTCTCCTCGACCAAAAACGTCGGACGTCCATTGAAAAACTTTAAACAGCGATATCTCCCAAACGGAGCGTCTAATCGACAAAAGAGCCTTAATTCGTGATCACCCCTTTCTCGGCAAAAACGCCGATATCTCCTAAACGAGGCGTCTAATCGATAAAAGAACCTTAATGCGTGATCACCCCTTTCCTTAGCAAAAAACGAGGGAATACTACAGAAAAACTTTAAACGGCGATATCTTCTAAACGAAGCGTCTAATCGATAAAAGAGGCTTAATTCGTGATCACCCATCTCTACGACCAAAAACGTCATACGACCATTGAAAAACTTTAAACAGCGATATCTCCTAAACGGAGCGTCTTATTGATAAAGCCTTAATTCGTGATCACTTTCTCGGCAAAAACGAGGGAATATTACAGAAAAACTTATATGGCGATATCTTCCAAACTAAGCGTCTAATCGATAAAATCACCCCTTTCCTCGGCAAAAACGCGGGAAACCCTTAGAAAAACTTTAAACAGCGATATCTCCTAAACAAAGCGTCTTATCGACAAAAGAGCCTTAATTCGTGATCACCCCCTTCCTCGGCAAAAAACGCGGGCATACTCCTTTAAACTTAAAACTCTAAACAGCGATATCTTCTAAACGAAGCGTCTAATCGATAAAAGAGCCTTATTTCGTGATCACCCCTTTCCTCGGCAAAAACGCGGGAAAACCATAGAAAAACTTCAATCAGCGATATCTTCTGAACGAAGCGTCTAATCGATAAACGAGCCTTAATTCGTGATCACCCCTTTCCTCGAAAAAAAAGCGGGAAAACCATAGAAAAACTTTAAAAATCGATATCTCCTAAACGAAGCGTCTAATCGACAAAAGAGCCTTAATTCGTGATCACTCCTTTCCTCGACCAAAAACGTCGGACGTCCATTGAAAGACTTTAAACAGCGATATCTCCTAAACGGAGCGTCTTATTGATAAAATAGCCTTAATTCGTGATCACTTTCTCGGCAAAAACGAGTGAATATTACAGAAAAACTTATATGGCGATATCTTCTAAACTAAGCGTCTAATCGATAAAAGAGCCTTAATTCGTGATCACCCCTCTCCTCGACCAAAAACGTCGGACGCCCACAAAAAAAATTTAAACAGCGATATCTCCCAAACGGAGCGTCTAATCGATAAAAGAGCCTTAATTCGTGATCACAGCTTTCCTCGGAAAAACGCGGGAAAACCATAGACAAACTTTAAACAGCGATATCTCCTAAACGAAGCGTCTTATCGATAAAAGAGCCTAATTCGTGATCAGCCCTTTCCTCGGCAAAAACGCGGGGAAACCATAGAAAAACTTTAAACAGCGATATCTCCTAATCGAAGCGTCTAATCGAGAAAACAGCCTCAATTCGTGATCACCCCTTTCCTCGGCGAAAACGCGGGAATACTACAGAAAAACTTTAAACGACGATATCTTCTAAACGAAGCGTGTTTACGATAAAAGAGCCTTAATTCGTGATCACTCCTCTCCTCGGCCAAAAACGTCGGACGTCCATTAAAAAACTTTAAACAGCGATATCTCCTAAACGGAGCGAGCGTCTTATCGATAAAATAGCATTAATTCGTGATCACCCCTTTCCTCGGCAAAAACGAGGGAATATTACAGAAAAACTTATATGGCGATATCTTCTTAACTAAGCGTCTAATCGATAAAAGAGCCTTAATTCGTGATCACCCCTTTCCTCGGCAAAAACGCTGGAAACCCGTAGAAAAACTTTAAACAGCTATATCTCCTAAACAAAGCGTCTAATCGACAAAAGAGCCTTAATTCGTGATCACCCCCTTCCTCGGCAAAAAACGCGGGAATACTACTTTAAACTTAAAACTCTAAACAGCGTTATCTTCTAAACGAAGCGTCTAATCGATAAAAGAGCCTTATTTCGTGATCAGCCCATAAAAAAAACCGTAGAAAAACTTCAATCAGCGATATCTTCTGAACGAAGCGTCTAATCGATAAACGAGCCTTAATTCGTGATCACCCCTTTCCTCGAAAAAAAGCGGGAAAACCATAGAAAAACTTTAAAAATCGATATCTCCTAACCGAAGCGTCTAATCGATAAAAGAGCCTTAATTCGTGGTCACCGCTTTCCTCGACAAAAAACGCGGGAATACTACTTTAAAGTTTAAACTTTCAACGGCGATATCTTCTAAACGAAGATGAAAGAGCCTTAATTCGTGATCACCCCTCTCCTCGACCAAAAACGTCGGACGTCCATTAAAACAATTTAAACAGCGATATCTCCTAAACGGAGCGTCTAATCGATAAAAGAGCCTTAATTCGTGATCACTCCTCTCCTCGGCCAAAAACGTCGGACGTCCATTGAAAGACTTTAAACAGCGATATCTCCCAAACGGAGCGTCTTATTGATAAAATAGCCTTTATTCGTAATCACCCCTTTCCTCGGCAAAAACGAGGGAATATTACAGAATAACTTATATGGCGATATCTTCTAAACTAAGCAACTAATCGATACAAGAGCCTTAATTCGTGATCACCCCTTTCCTCGGCAAAAACGCGGGAAAACCATAGCAAAACTTCAATCAGCGATATCTTCTGAACGAAGCGTCTAATCGATAAACGAGCCTTAATTCGTGATCACCCCTTTCCTCAAAAAAAAAGCGGGGAAACCATAGAAAAACTTTAAAAATCGATATCTCCTAAACGAAGCGTCTAATCGATAAAAGAGCCTTAATTCGTGGTCACCCATTCCTCGGCCGAAAACTTCGGACGCCCATTAAAAAAATGTAAACAGCGATATCTCCCAAACGGAGCGCTTAATCGATAAAACATCCTCAATTCGTGATCACCCCTTTCCTCGGCAAAAACGCGGGAATACTACAGAAAAACTTTAAACGACGATATCTTCTAAACGAAGCGTGTAATCGAAAAAACTTTAAACGACGATATCTTTTAAACGAAGCGTGTAATCGATAAAAGAGCCTTAATTCGTGATCACTCCTCTCCTCGGCCAAAAACGTCGGACGTCTATTAAAAAACTTTAAGCAGCGATATCTCCTAAACGAAGCGTCTTATCGATAAAAAGAAAAACTTTAAACAGCGATATCTCCTAATCGAAGCGTCTAATCGATAAAACATCCTCAATTCGTGATCACCCCTTTCCTCGGCAAAAACGCGGGAATACTACAGAAAAACTTTAAACGACGATATCTTCTAAACGAAGCGTCTAATCGATAAAAGAGCCTTAATTCGTGATCACCCCCTTCCTCGGCAAAAACGCGGGAAAACCATAGAAAAACTTTAAACAGCGATATCGCCTAAACGAAGCGTCTAATCGATAAAAGAACCTTAATGCGTGATCACCCCTTTCCTCAGTAAAAAACGAGAAAATACTACAGAAAAACTTTAAACGGCGATATCTTCTAAACGAAGCGTCTAATCGAGGCATAATACGTGATCACCCCTCTCCACGACCAAAAACGTCATACGTCCATTGAAAAACTTTAAACAGCAATATCTCCTAAACGGAGCGTCTTATCGATAAAAGAGCCTAATTCGTGATCACCCCTTTCCTCGGCAAAAACGCGGGGAAACCATAGAAAAACTTTAAACAGCGATATCTCCTAATCGAAGCGTCTAATCGATAAAACAGCCTCAATTCGTGATCACCCTTTCCTCGGCGAAAACGCGGGAATACTACAGAAAAACTTTAAACGACGATATCTTCTAAACGAAGCGTGTTTACGATAAAAGAGCCTTAATTCGTGATCACTTCTCTCCTCGGCCAAAAACGTCGGACGTCCAATAAAAAACTTTAAACAGCGATATCTCCTAAACGGAGCGGCTTATCGATAAAATAGCCTGAATTCGTGATTGCCCCTTTCCTCGGCAAAAACGAGGGAATATTACAGAAAAACTTATATGGCGATATCTTCTAAACTAAGCGTCTAATCGATAAAAGAGCCTTAATTCGTGATCACCCTTTTCCACGAAAAAAAGCGGGAAAACCATAGAAAAACTTTAAAAATCGATATCTCTTAAACGAAGCGTCTAATCGACAAAAAAGCCTTAATTCAAGATCACCCCCTTCCTTGGCGGGAATACTACTTTAAACTTAAAACTCTAAACGGCGATATCTTCTGAACGAAGCGTCTAATCGATAAACGAGCCTTAATTCGTGATCACCCCTTTCCTCGAAAAAAAAGCGGGAAAACCATAGAAAAACTTTTAAAAACTTTATCTCTTAAACGGAACGTATAATCGATAAAAGAGCCGTAATTCGTGATCCCCCCATTCCTCGGCCGAAAACGTCGGACGCCCATAAAAAAACTTTACACAACGATATCTCCTAAACGGAGCGTCTAATCAATAAAAGAGCCTTAGTCTAATCGATAAAAGAGCCTTAGTTCGTGATCACCCCTGTGCTCGGCAAAAACGCGGGAAACTATAGAAAAACTTTAAACAGCGATATCTCCTAAACGGAGCGTCTAATCGATAAAAGAGCCTTAATTCGTGATCTCCCCCATTCCTCGGCAAAATCGTCGGGAAAC
This sequence comes from Hydrotaea diabolus, assembly GCA_963513945.1. Classification (NCBI taxonomy): domain Eukaryota; kingdom Metazoa; phylum Arthropoda; class Insecta; order Diptera; family Muscidae; genus Hydrotaea; species Hydrotaea diabolus. The sequence continues at coordinate 67,690,392 of OY740718.1, forward strand.
CATAGAAAAACTTTAAACAGCGATATCTCCTAATCGAAGCGTCTAATCGATAAAACAGCCTCAATTTTAAACGACGATATCTTCTAAATGAAACGCGTAATCGATAAAAGAGCCTTAATTCGTGATCACTTCTCTCCTCGGCCAAAAACGTCGGACGTCCATTGAAAAACTTTAAACAGCGATATCTCTTAAACGGAGCGTCTTATCGATAAAATAGCCTTAATTCGAGATCACCCCTTTTCTCGGAAAAAACGCAGGAAGACTACAGAAAAACTTTAAACAGCGATATCTCTAAACGAAGCGTCTAATCGACACAAGAGCCTTATTTCGTGATCATCCCTTTCCTCGGCAAAATCGCGGGAAGATCATAGAAAAACTTTAAACAGCGATATCTTCTAAACGAAGCATCTAATCGATAAAAGAGCCTTATCTCGCGATGACCCCTTTCCTCGGCAAAAACGAGGGAATATTACAGAAAAACTTTAAACGGCGATATCTTTTGAACGAAGTGTCTAATCGACAAGAGAGACTTAATTCGTGATCTCCCCCATTCCTCGGCCGAAAACGTCGGACGCCCAAAAAAAACTTTAAACAGCGATATCTCCTAAACGAAGCGTCTAATCGATAAAAGAACCTTAATGCGTGATCACCCCTTTCCTCAGCAAAAAACGAGGGAATACTACAGAAAAACTTAAAACGGCGATATCTTCTAAACGAAGCGTCTAATCGATAAAAGAGGCTTAATTCGTGATCACCCCTCTCCACGGCCAAAAACGTCATACGTCCATTGAAAAACTTTAAACAGCGATATCTCCTAAACGGAGCGTCTAATCGATAAAAGAGCCTTAATTCGTGGTCACCTATTCCTCGACCAAAAACGTCGGACGCCAACAAAAAAACTTTAAACAGCGATATCTCCCAAACGGAGCGTCTAATCGATAAAAGAGCCTTAATTCGTGGTCACCCATTCCTCGACCAAAAACGTCGGACGCCCACAAAAAAACTTTAAACAGCGATATCTCCCAAACGGAGCGTCTAATCGACAAAAGAGCCTTAATTCGTGATCACCCCCTTCCTCGGCAAAAAACGCGGGCATACTACTTTAAACTTAAAATTCTAAACAGCGATATCTTCTAAACGAAGCGTCTAATCGATAAAAGAGCCTTATTTCGTGATCACCCCTTTCCTCGGCAAAAACGCGGGAAAACCATAGAAAAACTTTAAAAATCGATATCTCTTAAACGAAGCGTCTAACCGACAAAAAAGCCTTAATTCAAGATCACCCCCTTCCTTGGCGGGAATACTACTTTAAACTTAAAACTCTAAACGGCGATATCTTCTGAACGAAGCGTCTAATCGATAAACGAGCCTTAATTCGTGATCACCCCTTTCCTCGAAAAAAAAGCGGGAAAACCATAGAAAAACTTTTAAAAACTTTATCTCTTAAACGGAACGTCTAATCGATAAAAGAGCCGTAATTCGTGATCCCCCCATTCCTCGGCTGAAAACGTCGGACGCCCATAAAAAAACTTTACACAACGATATCTCCTAAACGGAGCGTCTAATCAATAAAAGAGCCTTAGTCTAATCGATAAAAGAGCCTTAGTTCGTGATCACCCCTGTGCTCGGCAAAAACGCGGGAAACTATAGAAAAACTTTAAACAGCGATATCTCCTAAACGGAGCGTCTAATCGATAAAAGAGCCTTAATTCGTGATCTCCCCCATTCCTCGGCAAAATCGTCGGGAAACCATAGAAAAACTTTAAACAGCGATATCTCCTAATCGAAGCGTCTAATCGATAAAACAGCCTCAATTTTAAACGACGATATCTTCTAAATGAAACGCGTAATCGATAAAAGAGCCTTAATTCGTGATCACTTCTCTCCTCGGCCAAAAACGTCGGACGTCCATTGAAAAACTTTAAACAGCGATATCTCTTAAACGGAGCGTCTTATCGATAAAATAGCCTTAATTCGAGATCACCCCTTTTCTCGGAAAAAACGCAGGAAGACTACAGAAAAACTTTAAACAGCGATATCTCTAAACGAAGCGTCTAATCGACACAAGAGCCTTATTTCGTGATCATCCCTTTCCTCGGCAAGATCGGGAAGATCATAGAAAAACTTTAAACAGCGATATCTTCTAAACGAAGCATCTAATCGATAAAAGAGCCTTATCTCGCGATGACCCCTTTCCTCGGCAAAAACGAGGGAATATTACAGAAAAACTTTAAACGGCGATATCTTTTGAACGAAGTGTCTAATCGACAAGAGAGACTTAATTCGTGATCTCCCCCATTCCTCGGCCGAAAACGTCGGACGCCCAAAAAAAACTTTAAACAGCGATATCTCCTAAACGAAGCGTCTAATCGATAAAAGAACCTTAATGCGTGATCACCCCTTTCCTCAGCAAAAAACGAGGGAATACTACAGAAAAACTTAAAACGGCGATATCTTCTAAACGAAGCGTCTAATCGATAAAAGAGGCTTAATTCGTGATCACACCTCTCCACGGCCAAAAACGTCATACGTCCATTGAAAAACTTTAAACAGCGATATCTCCTAAACGGAGCGTCTAATCGATAAAAGAGCCTTAATTCGTGGTCACCTATTCCTCGACCAAAAACGTCGGACGCCAACAAAAAAACTTTAAACAGCGATATCTCCCAAACGGAGCGTCTAATCGATAAAAGAGCCTTAATTCGTGGTCACCCATTCCTCGACCAAAAACGTCGGACGCCCACAAAAAAACTTTAAACAGCGATATCTCCCAAACGGAGCGTCTAATCGACAAAAGAGCCTTAATTCGTGATCACCCCCTTCCTCGGCAAAAAAACGCGGGAAAACCATAGAAAAACTTCAAACAGCGATATCTTCTGAACGAAGCGTCTAATCGATAAACGAGCCTTAATTCGTGATCACCCCTTTCCTCGAAAAAAAAAGCGGGAAAACCATAGAAAAACTTTAAAAATCGATATCTCCTAAACGAAGCGTCTAATCGATAAAAGAGCCTTAATTCGTGGTCACCCATTCCTCGACCAAAAACTTCGGACGCCCACAAAAAAACTTTAAACAGTGATATCTCCCAAACGGAGCGTCTAATCGATAAAAGAGCCTTAATTCGTGATCACAGCTTTCCTCGGAAAAACGCGGGAAAACCATAGACAAACTTTAAACAGCGATATCTCCTAAACGAAGCGTCTTATCGATAAAAGAGCCTAATTCGTGATCACCCCTTTCCTCGGCAAAAACGCGGGGAAACCATAGAAAAACTTTAAACAGCGATATCTCCTAATCGAAGCGTCTAATCGATAAAACAGCCTCAATTCGTGATCATCCCTTTCCTCGGCGAAAACGCGGGAATACTACAGAAAAACTTTAAACGACGATATCTTCTAAACGAAGCGTGTAATCGATAAAAGAGCCTTAATTCGTGATCACTCCTCTCCTCGGCCAAAAACGTCGGACGTCCATTAAAAAACTTTAAACAGCGATATCTCCTAAACGGAGCGAGCGTCTTATCGATAAAATAGCATTAATTCGTGATCACCCCTTTCCTCGGCAAAAACGAGGGAATATTACAGAAAAACTTATATGGCGATATCTTCTAAACTAAGCGTCTAATCGATAAAAGAGCCTTAATTCGTGATCACCCCTTTCCTCGGCAAAAACGCTGGAAACCCTTAGAAAAACTTTAAACAGCGATATCTCCTAAACAAAGCGTCTAATCGACAAAAGAGCCTTAATTCGTGATCACCCCCTTCCTCGGCAAAAAACGCGGGAATACTACTTTAAACTTAAAACTCTAAACAGCGATATCTTCTAAACGAAGCGTCTAATCGATAAAAAGAGCCTTATTTCGTGATCAGCCCATAAAAAAACCATAGAAAAACTTCAATCAGCGATATCTTCTGAACGAAGCGTCTAATCGATAAACGAGCCTTAATTCGTGATCACCCCTTTCCTCGAAAAAAAAGCGGGAAAACCATAGAAAAACTTTAAAAATCGATATCTCCTAACCGAAGCGTCTAATCGATAAAAGAGCCTTAATTCGTGGTCACCCCTTTCCTCGACAAAAAACGCGGGAATACTACTTTAAAGTTTAAACTTTCAACGGCGATATCTTCTAAACGATGATGAAAGAGCCTTAATTCGTGATCACCCCTCTCCTCGACCAAAAACGTCGGACGTCCATTAAAACAATTTAAACAGCGATATCTCCTAAACGGAGCGTCTAATCGATAAAAGAGCCTTAAGTCGTGATCTCCCCATTCCTCTGCCGAAAACGTCGGACGCCCATAAAAAAACTTTAAACGGCGATATCTCCTAAACGGAGCGTCTAATCGATAAAAGAGCCTTAATTCGTGATCACTCCTCTCCTCGGCCAAAAACGTCGGACGGCCATTGAAAGACTTTAAACAGCGATATCTCCCAAACGGAGCGTCTTATTGATAAAATAGCCTTTATTCGTAATCACCCCTTTCCTCGGCAAAAACGAGGGAATATTACAGAATAACTTATATGGCGATATCTTCTAAACTAAGCAACTAATCGATAAAAGAGCCTTAATTCGTGATCACCCCTTTCCTCGGCAAAAACGCGGGAAACCCTTAAAAAAACGTTAAACAGCGATATCTCCTAAACAAAGCGTCCTCGGCAAAAAACGCGGGAATACTACTTTAAACTCTGAACGGCGATATCTTCTAAACGACGCGTCTAATCAATAAAAGAGCCTTATTTCGTGATCACCCCTTTCCTCGGCAAAAACGCGGGAAAACCATAGCAAAACTTCAATCAGCGATATCTTCTGAACGAAGCGTCTAATCGATAAACGAGCCTTAATTCGTGATCACCCCTTTCCTCAAAAAAAAAGCGGGGAAACCATAGAAAAACTTTAAAAATCGATATCTCCTAAACGAAGCGTCTAATCGATAAAAGAGCCTTAATTCGTGGTCACCCATTCCTCAGCCGAAAACTTCGGACGCCCATTAAAAAAATGTAAACAGCGATATCTCCCAAACGGAGCGTCTAATCGATAAAAGAGCCTTAATTCGTGATCACCCCTTTCCTCGGCAAAAACGCGGGGAAACCATAGAAAAACTTTAAACAGCGATATCTCCTAATCGAAGCGTCTAATCGATAAAACAGCCTCAATTCGTGATCACTCCTTTCCTCGGCAAAAACGCGGGAATACTACAGAAAAACTTTAAACGACGATATCTTCTAAACGAAGCGTGTAATCGATAAAAGAGCCTTAATTCGTGATCACTCCTCTCCTCGGCTAAAAACGTCGGACGTCCATTAAAAAACTTTAAACAGCGATATCTCCTAAACGAAGCGTCTTATCGATAAAAGAACCTAATTCGTGATCACCCCTTTCCTCGGCAAAAACGCGGGAATACTACAGAAAAACTTTAAACGACGATATCTTCTAAACGAAGCGTGTAATCGATAAAAGAGCCTTAATTCGTGATCACTCCTCTCCTCGGCCAAAAACGTCGGACGTCCATTGAAAAACTTTAAACAGCGATATCTCTTAAACGGAGCGTCTTATCGATAAAATAGCCTTAATTCGAGATCACCCGTTTTCTCGGAAAAAACGCAGGAAGACTACAGAAAAACTTTAAACAGCGATATCTCTAAACGAAGCGTCTAATCGACACAAGAGCCTTATTTCGTGATCATCCCTTTCCACGGCAAAATCGCGGGAAGATCATAGAAAAACTTTAAACAGCGATATCTTCTAAACGAAGCATCTAATCGATAAAAGAGCCTTAATTCGTGATCACCCCTCTCCTCGACCAAAAAGTGTCGGACGTCCATTGAAAAACTTTAAAAAGCGATATCTCCTAAACGGAGCGTCTAATGTATAAAAGAGCCTTAATTCGTGATCCCCCCATTCCTCTGCCGAAAAAGTCGGACGCCCATAAAAAAAACTTTAACCAACGATATCTCCTCAACGGAGCGTCTAATCGATAAAAGAAAACCATAGAAAAACTTTAAACATCGTTATCTTCTAAACGAGGCGTCTAATCGATAAAAGAGCCTTAATTCGTGATCACCCCTTTTCTCGACAAAAACGAGGGAAAACCATAGAAAAACTTTAAACAGCGATATCTCCTAAACGAAACGTCTAAGCCTTAATTCGTGATCACCCCCTTTCCTAAGCAAAAACGCGGGGAAACCATAGAAAAACTTTAAACGGCGATATCTTCTAAACGAAGCGTCTAATCGATAAAGGAAAACCATAGAAAAACTTTAAACATCGTTATCTTCTAAACGAGGCGTCTAATCGATAAAAGAGCCTTAATTCGTGATCACCCCTTTTCTCGACAAAAACGAGGGAAAACCATAGAAAAACTTTAAACAGCGATATCTCCTAAACGAAACGTCTAAGCCTTAATTCGTGATCACCCCCTTTCCTAAGCAAAAACGCGGGGAAACCATAGAAAAACTTTAAACGGCGATATCTTCTAAACGAAGCGTCTAATCGATAAAAGAGCCTTAATTCGTTAGCGATATCTCCTAAACGGAGTCTTATCGATAAAAATAGCCTTAATTCGTGATCACCCCTTTTCTCGGAAAAAACGCAGGAAGACTACAGAAAAACTTTAAACAGCGACATCTCTAAACAAAGCGTTTAAGCGACAAAAGGGCCTTAATTCGTGATCATCCCTTTCCTCGACAAAAACGCGGGAAGATCATAGAAAAACTTTAAACAGCGATATCTTCTAAACGAAGCGTCTAATCGATAAAAGAGCCTTAATTCGTGATCACTCCTCTCCTCGGCCAAAAACGTCGGACGTCCATTGAAAGACTTTAAACAGCGATATCTCCTAAACGGAGCGTCTTATTGACAAAATACCCTTAATTCGTGATCACCTCTTTTCTCGGAAAAAACGCAGGAAGACTACAGAAAACTTTAAACAGCAATATTTCTAAACGAAGCGTCTAATCGACAAAAAAGCCATAATCCGTGATCATCTCTTTCCTCGGCAAAATCGCGGGAAAACCATAAAAAAAACTTTAAACAGCGATATTTCCTAAACGAAGCGTCTAATCGATAAAAGAGCCTTAATTCGTGATCACACCTTTCCTCGACAAAAAAACACGGGAATACTACAGAAAAACTTTAAACGGCGATATCTTCTTAACGAAGCGTCTAATCGATAAAAGAGCATTAATTCGTGATCCCCCTCTCCTCTGCCGAAAACGTCAGACGCGCATAAAAAAACTTTAAACAGCGATATCTCCTAAACGGAGCGTCTAATCGATAAAAGAGCCTTAATTCGTGATCACCCCTTTCCTCGGCAAAAACGCGGGGAAACCATAGAAAATTTTTAAACAGCGATATCTTAAAGAAACGTCTAATCGATAAAAGAGGCTTAATTCGTGATCACCCCTTTCCACAGCAAAAACGCAGGGAAACCATAGAAAAACTTTAAACGGCGATATCTTCTAAACGAAGCGTCTAATCGATAAAAGAAAACCATAGAAAAACTTTAAACATCGTTATCTTCTAAACGAGGCGTCTAATCGATAAAAGAGCCTTAATTCGTGATCACCCCTTTCCTCGACAAAAACGAGGGAAAACCATAGAAAAACTTTAAACAGCGATATCTCCTAAACGAAGCTTATAACAATAAAAGAGCCTTAATTCGTGATCACCCCCTTTCCTAAGCAAAAACGCGGGGAAACCATAGAAAAACTTTAAACGGCGATATCTTCTAAACGAAGCGTCTAATCGATAAAAGAGCCTTAATTCGTTAGCGATATCTCCTAAACGGAGTCTTATCGATAAAAATAGCCTTAATTCGTGATCATCCCTTTCCTCGACAAAAACGCGGGAAGATCATAGAAAAACTTTAAACAGCGATATCTTCTAAACGAAGCGTCTAATCGATAAAAGAGCCTTAATTAGTGATCACTCCTCTCCTCGGCCAAAAACGTCGGACGTCCATTGAAAGACTTTAAACAGCGATATCTCCTAAACGGAGCGTCTTATTGACAAAATACCCTTAATTCGTGATCACCTCTTTTCTCGGAAAAAACGCAGGAAGACTACAGAAAACTTTAAACAGCGATATTTCTAAACGAAGCGTCTAATCGACAAAAAAGCCATAATCCGTGATCATCTCTTTCCTCGGCAAAATCGCGGGAAAACCATAAACAAAAACTTTAAACAGCGATATTTCCTAAACGAAGCGTCTAATCGATAAAAGAGCCTTAATTCGTGATCACCCCTTTCCTCTACAAAAACGAGGGAAGACCTTAGAAAAACTTTAAACAGCGATATCTCCTAAACGAAGCGTCTAATCAATAAAAGAGCCGTAATTCGTTATCACCCCCTTTCCTCGGCAAAAAACACGGGAATACTACAGAAAAACTTTAAACGGCGATATCTTCTTAACGAAGCGTCTAATCGATAAAGGAAAACCATAGAAAAACTTTAAACATCGTTATCTTCTAAACGAGGCGTCTAATCGATAAAAGAGCCTTAATTCGTGATCACCCCTTTCCTCGACAAAAACGAGGGAAAACCATAGAAAAACTTTAAACAGCGATATCTCCTAAACGAAGCGTCTAAGCCTTAATTCGTGATCACCCCCTTTCCTAAGCAAAAACGCGGGGAAACCATAGAAAAACTTTAAACGGCGATATCTTCTAAACGAAGCGTCTAATCGATAAAAGAGCCTTAATTCGTGATCACCCTCTCCTCGACCAAAAACGTCGGACGTCCATTGAAAAACTTTAAACAGCGATATCTCCTTAACGGAGCGTCTAATCGATAAAAAAGCCTTAATTCGTGATCCCCCCATTCCTCTGCCGAAAACGTCAGACGCCCTTAAAAAAACTTTAAACAGCGATATCTCCTAAACGGAGCGTCTAATCGATAAAAGAGCCTTAATTCGTGATCACCCCTCTCCTCGACCAAAAACGTCGGACGTCCATTGAAAAACTTTAAACAGCGATATCTCCTTAACGGAGCGTCTAACCGATAAAAAAAAAGCCTAAATTCGTAATCCCCCCATTCCTCTGCCGAAAACGTCGGACGCCCATAAAAAACTTTTAACAGCGATATCTCCTAAACGAAGCGTCTAATCGACAAAAGAGCCTTAATTCGTGAATAACGCTCAAAAAAACGCGGGAAAACCATAGACAAACCTTAAACAGCGATATCTCCTAAACGAAGCGTCTAATCGATAAAAGAGCCTTTATTCGTGATCACCCCTCTCCTCAAACAAAAACGTAACAGCGATATCTCCTGAACGGAGCGTCTAATCGATAAAAGAGCCTTAATTCGTGATCACCCGTTTCCTCGGCAAAAACGCGGGAAAACCATAAAAAAAACTTTAAACAGCAATATCTCCCAAAAGAAGCGTCTAATCGATAAAAAGAGCATTAATTCGTGATCCCCCCCATTCCTCGGCCGAAAACGTCGGACGCCATAAAAAAACTTTAAACAACGATATGTCCTGAACGGAGCTTCTAATCGATAAAAGAGCCTTAATTCGTGATCACCCCTTTCCTCGGCAAAAACGCGGGAATACTACAGAAAAACTTTAAACAGCGATATCTTCTAAACGAAGCGTCTAATCGATAAAAACGCGGGAAACCCTTAGAAAAACTTTAAACAGCGATATATCATAAACAAAGCGTCTAATCGACAAAAGAGCCTTAATTGCTGATCACCCCCTTCCTCGGCAAAAAACGCGGGAATACTACTTTAAACTTAAAACTCTAAACGGCGATATCTTCTAAACGAAGCGACTAATCGATAAAACAGCGATATCTCCTAATCGAAGCGTCTAAACGATAAATACAGCCTCAATTCGTGATCACCCCTTTCCTCGGCAAAAACGCGGGAATACTACAGAAAAACTTTAAACAGCGATATCTTCTAAACGAAGCGTCTAATCGATAAAAGAGCCCTAATTCGTGATCACCCCTTTCCTTGGCAAAAACAATGGAATATTACAGAAAAACCTTATATGGCGATATCTTCTAAACTAAGCGTCTAATCGATAAAAGAGCATTAATTCGTGGTCACCCCTTTCCTCAACAAAAACGCGGGAAAACCATAGAAAAACTTTAAACGGCGATATCTTCTAAACGAAGCGTCTAATCGATAAAAGAGCCTTAATTCGTGATCACCCCCTTCCTCGGCAAAAACGCGGGAAAACCATAGAAAAACTTTAAACAGCGATATCTCCTAAACGAAGCGTCTAATCGATAAAAGAACCTTAATGCGTGATCACCCCTTTCCTCAGCAAAAAACGAGGGAATACTACAGAAAAACTTTAAACAGCGATATCTTCTAAACGAAGCGTCTAATCGATAAAAGAGCCTTATTTCGTGATCACCCCTTTCCTCGGCAAAAACGCGGGAAAACCATAGAAAAACTTCAATCAGCGATATCTTCTGAACGAAGCGTCTAATCGATAAACGAGCCTTAATTCGTGATCACCCCTCTCCTCGAAAAAAAAAGCGGGAAAACCATAGAAAAACTTTAAAAATCGATATCTCATAAACGAAGCGTCTAATCGATAAAAGAGCCTTAATTCGTGGTCACCCATTCCTCGGCCGAAAACTTCAGACGCCCATTAAAAAACTTTAAACAGCGATATCTCCTAAACGAAGCGTCTTATCGATAAAAGAACCTAATTCGTGATCACCCCTTTCCTCGGCAAAAACGCGGGGAAACCATAGATAAACTTTAAACAGCGATATCTCCTAATCGAAGCGTCTAATCGATAAAACAGCCTCAATTCGTGATCACCCCTTTCCTCGGCAAAAACGCGGGAATACTACAGAAAAACTTTAAACGACGATATCTTCTAAACGAAGCGTGTAATCGATAAAAGAGCCTTAATTCGTGATCACTCCTCTCCTCGGCCAAAAACGTCGGACGTCCATTAAAAAACTTTAAACAGCGATATCTCCTAAACGGAGCGGCTTATCGATAAAAAAAAACCTTAATTCGTGATTACCCCTTTCCTCGTCAAAAACGAGGGAATATTACAGAAAAACTTATATGGCGATATCTTCTAAACTAAGCGTCTAATCGATAAAACAGCCTTAATTCGTGATCACCCTTTTCCACGAAAAAAAAGCGGGAAAACCATAGAAAAACTTTAAAAATCGATATCTCTTAAACGAAGCGTCTAATCGACAAAAGAGCCTTAATTTAAGATCACCCCCTTCCTCGGCAAAAACGCGGGAATACTACTTTAAACTTAAAACTATAAACGACGATATCTTCTGAACGAAGCGTCTAATCGATAAAAGAGCCTTATTTCGTGATCACCCGTTTCCTCGGCAAAAACGCTGGAAAACCATAGACAAACTTCAATCAGCGATATCTTCTGAACGAAGCGTCTAATCGATAAACGAGCCTTAATTCGTGATCACCCCTTTCCTCGAAAAAAAGCAGGAAAACCATAGAAAAACTTTGAAAAACTTTATCTCTTAAACGGAGCGTCTAATCGATAAAAGAGCCGTAATTCGTTAGCGATATCTCCTAAACGGAGTCTTATCGATAAAAATAGCCTTAATTCGTGATCACCCCTTTTCTCGGAAAAAACGCAGGAAGACTACAGAAAAACTTTAAACAGCGACATCTCTAAACAAAGCGTTTAAGCGACAAAAGAGCCTTAATTCGTGATCATCCCTTTCCTCGACAAAAACGCGGGAAGATCATAGAAAAACTTTAAACAGCGATATCTTCTAAACGAAGCGTCTAATCGATAAAAGAGCCTTAATTCGTGATCACTCCTCTCCTCGGCCAAAAACGTCGGACGTCCATTGAAAGACTTTAAACAGCGATATCTCCTAAACGGAGCGTCTTATTGACAAAATACCCTTAATTCGTGATCACCTCTTTTCTCGGAAAAAACGCAGGAAGACTACAGAAAACTTTAAACAGCGATATTTCTAAACGAAGCGTCTAATCGACAAAAAAGCCATAATCCGTGATCATCTCTTTCCTCGGCAAAATCGCGGGAAAACCATAAAAAAAACTTTAAACAGCGATATTTCCTAAACGAAGCGTCTAATCGATAAAAGAGCCTTAATTCGTGATCACACCTTTCCTCGACAAAAACGAGGGAATACTACAGAAAAACTTTAAACGGCGATATCTTCTTAACGAAGCGTCTAATCGATAAAAGAGCATTAATTCGTGATCCCCCTCTCCTCGACCAAAAACGTCGGACGTCCATTGAAAAACTTTAAACAGCGATATCTCCTTAACGGAGCGTCAAATCGATAAAAGAGCCTTAATTCGTGATCCCTCATTCTTCTGCCGAAAACGTCGGACGCCCATTAAAAAAACTTTAAACAGCGATATCTCCTAAACGGAGCGTCTAATCGATAAAAGAGCCTTAATTCGTGATCACCCCTCTCCTCGACCAAAAACGTCGGACGTCCATTGAAAAACTTTAAACAGCGATATCTCCTAAACGGAGCGTCTAACCGATAAAAAAAAGCCTAAATTCGTGATCCCCCCATTTCTCTGCCGAAAATGTCGGACGCCCATAAAAAACTTTTAACAGCGATATCTCCTAAACGAAGCGTCTAATCGACAAAAGAGCCTTAACTCGCGATCACCCCTTTCCTCGGCAAAAACGAGGGAATATTACAGAAAAACTTTATACGGCGATATCTTCTAAACTAAGCGTCTAATCGATAAAAGAGCCTTAATTCGTTATCACCCCCTTCCTCGACAAAAAACGCGGGAATACTACTTTAAACGGCGATATCTTCTAAACGAAGCGTCTAATCGATGAAAGAGCCTTAATTCGTGATCACCCCTCTCTTCGACCAAAAACGTCGGACGTCCATTGAAAAACTTTCAAAAGCGATATCTCCTAAACGGAGCGTCTAATGTATAAAAGAGCCTTAATTCGTGATCCCCCCATTCCTCTGCCGAAAACGTCGGACGCCCATAAAAAAAACTTTAAACAACGATATCTCCTCAACGGAGCGTCTAATCGATAAAAGAAAACCATAGAAAAACTTTAAACATCGGTATCTTCTAAACGAAGCGTCTAATCGACAAAAGAGCCTTAATTCGCGACATCTCTAAACAAAGCGTTTAAGCGACAAAAGAGCCTTAATTCGTTATCATCCCTTTCCTCGACAAAAACGCGGGAAGATCATAGAAAAACTTTAAACAGCGATATCTTCCTAAGCAAAAACGCGGGGAAACCATAGAAAAACTTTAAACGGCGATATCTTCTAAACGAAGCGTCTAATCGATAAAAGAGCCTTAGTCTAATCGATAAAAGAGCCTTAGTTCGTGATCACCCCTTTCCTCGGCAAAAACGCGGGAAACTATAGAAAAACTTTAAACAGCGATATCTCCTAAACGGAGCGTCTAATCGATAAAAGAGCCTAAATTCGTGATCTCCCCAATTCCTCGGCAAAATCGTCGGAAAACCATAGAAAAACTTTAAACAGCGATATCTCCTAAACGAAGCGTCTAATCGATAAAACAGCCTCAATTCGTGATCACCCCTTTCCTCAGAAAAAACGCGGGAATACTACAGAAACATTTTAAACGACGATATCTTCTAAATGAAACGCGTAATCGATAAAAGAGCCTTAATTCGTGATCACTTCTCTCCTCGGCCAAAAACGTCGGACGTCCATTGAAAAACTTTAAGCAGCGATATCTCTTAAACGGAGCGTCTTATCGATAAAATAGCCTTAATTCGAGATCACCCGTTTTCTCGGAAAAAACGCAGGAAGACTACAGAAAAACTTTAAACAGCGATATCTCTAAACGAAGCGTCTAATCGACACAAGAGCCTTATTTCGTGATCATCCCTTTCCACGGCAAAATCGCGGGAAGATCATAGAAAAAATTTAAACAGCGATATCTTCTAAACGAAGCATCTAATCGATAAAAGAGCCTTAATTCGTGATCACCCCTCTCCTCGACCAAAAAGTGTCGGACGTCCATTGAAAAACTTTAAAAAGCGATATCTCCTAAACGGAGCGTCTAATGTATAAAAGAGCCTTAATTCGTGATCCCCCCATTCCTCTGCCGAAAAAGTCGGACGCCCATAAAAAAAACTTTAACCAACGATATCTCCTCAACGGAGCGTCTAATCGATAAAAGAGGCTTAATTCGTGATCACCCCTTTCCACAGCAAAAACGCGGGGAAACCATAGAAAAACTTTAAACGGCGATATCTTCTAAACGAAGCGTCTAATCGATAAAGGAAAACCATAGAAAAACTTTAAACATCGTTATCTTCTAAACGAGGCGTCTAATCGATAAAAGGGCCTTAATTCGTGATCACCCCTTTCCTCGACAAAAACGAGGGAAAACCATAGAAAAACTTTAAACAGCGATATCTCCTAAACGAAGCGTCTAAGCCTTAATTCGTGATCACCCCCTTTCCTAAGCAAAAACGCGGGGAAACCATAGAAAAACTTTAAACGGCGATATCTTCTAAACGAAGCGTCTAATCGATAAAAGAGCCTTAATTCGTTAGCGATATCTCCTAAACGGAGTCTTATCGATAAAAATAGCCTTAATTCGTGATCACCCCTTTTCTCGGAAAAAACGCAGGAAGACTACAGAAAAACTTTAAACAGCGACATCTCTAAACAAAGCGTTTAAGCGACAAAAGGGCCTTAATTCGTGATCATCCCTTTCCTCGACAAAAACGCGGGAAGATCATAGAAAGACTTTAAACAGCGATATCTTCTAAACGAAGCGTCTAATCGATAAATGAGCCTTAATTCGTGATCACTCCTCTCCTCGGCCAAAAACGTCGGACGTCCATTGAAAGACTTTAAACAGCGATATCTCCTAAACGGAGCGTCTTATTGACAAAATACCCTTAATTCGTGATCACCTCTTTTCTCGGAAAAAACGCAGGAAGACTACAGAAAACTTTAAACAGCGATATTTCTAAACGAAGCGTCTAATCGACAAAAAAGCCATAGTCCGTGATCGTCTCTTTCCTCGGCAAAATCGCGGGAAAACCATAAAAAAAACTTTAAACAGCGATATTTCCTAAACGAAGCGTCTAATCGATAAAAGAGCCTTAATTCGTGATCACACCTTTCCTCGACAAAAACGAGGGAAAACCATAGAAAAACTTTAAACAGCGATATCTCCTAAACGAAGCGTCTAATCAATAAAAGAGCCTTAATTCGTTATCACCCCCTTTCCTCGGCAAAAAAACACGGGAATACTACAGAAAAACTTTAAACGGCGATATCTTCTTAACGAAGCGTCTAATCGATAAAAGAGCATTAATTCGTGATCCCCCTCTCCTCGACCAAAAACGTCGGACGTCCATTGAAAAACTTTAAACAGCGATATCTCCTTAACGGAGCGTCTAATCGATAAAAGAGCCTTAACTCGCGATGACCCCTTTCCTCGGCAAAAACGAGGGAATATTACAGAAAAACTTTATATGGCGATATCTTCTAAACGAAGCGTCTAATCGATAAAAGAGCCTTAATTCGTGATCACCCCTCTCCTCGACCAAAAAGTGTCGGACGTCCATTGAAAAACTTTAAAAAGCAATATCTCCTCAACGGAGCGTCTAATCGATAAAAGAGCCTTAATTCGTGATCACCCCTTTCCTCGGCAAAAACGCGGAGAAACCATAGAAAATTTTTAAACAGCGATATCTTAAAGAAACGTCTAATCGATAAAAGAGGCTTAATTCGTGATGACCCCTTTCCTCGGCAAAAACGAGGGAATATTACAGAAAAACTTTATATGGCGATATCTTCTAAACGAAGCGTCTAATCGATAAAAGAGCCTTAATTCGTGATCACCCCTCTCCTCGACCAAAAAGTGTCGGACGTCCATTGAAAAACTTTAAAAAGCAATATCTCCTCAACGGAGCGTCTAATCGATAAAAGAGGCTTAATTCGTGATCACCCCTTTCCTCAGCAAAAACGCAGGGAAACCATAGAAAAACTTTAAACGGCGATATCTTCTAAACGAAGCGTCTAATCGATAAAAGAAAACCATAGAAAAACTTTAAACATCGTTATCTTCTAAACGAGGCGTCTAAACGATAAAAGAGCCTTAATTCGTGATCACCCCTTTCCTCGACAAAAACGAGGGAAAACCATAGAAAAACTTTAAACAGCGATATCTCCTAAACGAAGCGTCTAATCAATAAAAGAGCCTTAATTCGTGATCACCCCCTTTCCTAAGCAAAAACGCGGGGATACCATAGAAAAACTTTAAACGGCGATATCTTCTAAACGAAGAGTCTAATCGATAAAAGAGCCTTAATTCGTTAGCGATATCTCCTAAACGGAGGAAGACTACAGAAAAACTTTAAACAGCGACATCTCTAAACAAAGCGTTTAAGCGACAAAAGAGCCTTAATTCGTGATCATCCCTTTCCTCGACAAAAACTCGGGAAGATCATAGAAAAACTTTAAACAGCGATATCTTCTAAACGAAGCGTCTAATCGATAAAAGAGCCTTAATTCGTGATCACTCCTCTCCTCGGCCAAAAACGTCGGACGTCCATTGAAAGACTTTAAACAGCGATATCTCCTAAACGGAGCGTCTTATTGACAAAATACCCTTAATTCGTGATCACCCCTTATCTCGGAAAAAACGCAGGAAGACTACAGAAAACTTTAAACAGCGATATTTCTAAACGAAGCGTCTAATCGACAAAAAAGCCATAATCCGTGATCATCTCTTTCCTCGGCAAAATCGCGGGAAAACCATAAAAAAACTTTAAACAGCGATATTTCCTAAACGAAGCGTCTAATCGATAAAAGAGCCTTAATTCGTGATCACCCCTTTCCTCGACAAAAACGAGGGAAAACCATAGAAAAACTTTAAACAGCGATATCTCCTAAACGAAGCGTCTAATCAATAAAAGAGCCTTAATTCGTTATCACCCCCTTTCCTCGGCAAAAAACACGGGAATACTACAGACAAACTTTAAACGGCGATATCTTCTTAACGAAGCGTCTAATCGATAAAATAGCATTAATTCGTGATCCCCCTCTCCTCCACCAAAAACGTCGGACGTCCATTGAAAAACTTTAAACAGCGATATCTCCTTAACGGAGCGGCTAATCGATAAAAGAGCCTTAATTCGTGATCCCACCATTCTTCTGCCAAAAACGTCGGACGCCCATTAAAAAAACTTTAAACAGCGATATCTCCTAAACGGAGCGTCTAACCGATAAAAAAAAAGCCTAAATTCGTGATCCCCCCATTCCTCTGCCGAAAATGTCGGACGCCCATAAAAAAACTTTTAACAGCGATATCTCCTAAACGGAGCGTCTAACCGATAAAAAAAGCCTAAATTCGTGATCCCCCCATTCCTCTGCCGAAAATGTCGGACGCCCATAAAAAACTTTTAAAAGCGATATCTCCTAAACGAAGCGTCTAATCGACAAAAGAGCCTTAACTCGCGATCACCCCTTTCCTCGGCAAAAACGAGGGAATATTACAGAAAAACTTTATACGGCGATATCTTCTAAACTAAGCGTCTAATCGATAAAAGAGCCTTAATTCGTTATCACCCCCTTCCTCGACAAAAAACGCGGGAATACTACTTTAAACGGCGATATCTTCTAAACGAAGCGTCTAATCGATGAAAGAGCCTTAATTCGTGATCACCCCTCTCTTCGACCAAAAACGTCGGACGTCCATTGAAAAACTTTCAAAAGCGATATCTCCTAAACGGAGCGTCTAATGTATAAAAGAGCCTTAATTCGTGATCCCCCATTCCTCTGCCGAAAACGTCGGACGCCCATAAAAAAAACTTTAAACAACGATATCTCCTCAACGGAGCGTCTAATCGATAAAAGAGCCTTAATTCGTGATCACCCCTTTCCTCGGCAAAAACGCGGAGAAACCATAGAAAAATTTTAAACAGCGATATCTTAAAGAAGCGTCTAATCGTTAAAAGAGGCTTAATTCGTGATCACCCCTTTCCACAGCAAAAACGCGGGGAAACTATAGAAAAACTTTAAAAAGCGATATCTCCTCAACGGAGCGTCTAATCGATAAAAGAAAACCATAGAAAAACTTTAAACATCGGTATCTTCTAAACGAAGCGTCTAATCGACAAAAGAGCCTTAATTCGCGACATCTCTAAACAAAGCGTTTAAGCGACAAAAGAGCCTTAATTCGTGATCATCCCTTTCCTCGACAAAAACGCGGGAAGATCATAGAAAAACTTTAAACAGCGATATCTTCTAAACGAAGCGTCTAATCGATAAAAGAGCCTTAATTCGTGATCACTCCTCTCCTCGGCCAAAAACGTCGGACGTCCATTGAAAGACTTTAAACAGCGATATCTCCTAAACGGAGCGTCTTATTGATAAAATACCCTTAATTCGTGATCACCCCTTTTCTCGGAAAAAACGCAGGAAGACTACAGAAAACTTTAAACAGCGATATTTCTAAACGAAGCGTCTAATCGACAATAAAAGCCATAATCCGTGATCATCTCTTTCCTCGGCAAAATCGCGGGAAAACCATAAAAAAAACTTTAAACAGCGATATTTCCTAAATGAAGCGTCTAATCGATAAAAGAGCCTTAATTCGTGATCACCCCTTTCCTCTACAAAAACGGGGAAACCATAGAAAAACTTTTAACAGCGATATCTCCTAAACGAAGCGTCTAATCAATAAAAGAGCCGTAATTCGTTATCACCCCCTTTCCTCGGCAAAAAACACGGGAATACTACAGAAAAACTTCGGACGTCCATTGAAAAACTTTAAACAGCGATATCTCCTTAACGGAGCGTCTAATCGATAAAAGAGCCTTAATTCGTGATCCCCCCATTCCTCTGCCAAAAACGTCAGACGCGCATAAAAAAACTTTAAACAGCGATATCTCCTAAACGGAGCGTCTAATCGATAAAAGAGCCTTAATTCGTGATCACCCCTCTCCTCGACCAAAAACGTCGGACGTCCATTGAAAAACTTTAAATAGCGATATCTCCTAAACGGAGCGTCTAATCGATTAAAGAGCCTTAATTCGTGATCACCCCTTTCCTCGGCAAAAGCGCGGGAAAACCATAAAAAAAACTTTAAACAGCAATATCTCCTAAAAGAAGCGTCTAATCGATAAAACAGCTTCAATTCGTGATCACCCCTTTCCACGGAAAAATGCGGGAAAACCAAAGACAATCTTTAAACAGCGATATCTCCTAAACGAAGCATCTAATCGATAAAAGAGCCCTTATTCGTCATCACTCCTCTCCTCGGCCAAAAACGTCGGACGTCCATTGAAAAACGTTAAATAGCGATATCTCCTAAACGGAGCGTCTAATCGATAAAAGAGCCTTAATTCGTGAATAACGCTCAAAAAAACGCGGGAAAACCATAGACAAACCTTAAACAGCGATATCTCCTAAACGAAGCGTCTAATCGATAAAAGAGCCTTTATTCGTGATCACCCCTCTCCTCGACCAAAAACGTAACAGCGATATCTCCTAAACGGAGCGTCTAATCGATAAAAGAGCATTAATTCGTGATCCCCCCCCATTCCTCCGCCGAAAACGTCGGACGCCCATAAAAAAAACTTTAAACAACGATATCTCCTGAACGGAGCTTCTAATCGATGAAAGAGCCTTAATTCGTGATAACCCCTTTCCTCGGCAAAAACGCGGGAAAACCATAGAAAAACTTTAAACAGCGATATCTCCTAAAAGAAGCTTCTAATCGATAAAAGAGCCTCAATTCGTGATCACCGCTCTCCTCGACCAAAAACGTCGGACGTCCATTGAAAAACTTTAAACAGCGATATCTCCTAAACAGAGCGTCTAATCGATAAGAGAGCCTTTATTCGTGATCACCCCTTTCCTCGAAAAAAACGTGGGAATACTACAGGAAAACTTTAAACGGCGATATCTTCTAAACGAAGCGTCTAATCGATAAAAGAGCCTTAATTCGTGATCACCCCTCTCCTCGACCAAAAACGTCGGACGTCCATTGAAAAACTTTAAACAGCGATATCTCCTAAACAGAGCGTCTAATCGATAAAAGAGCCTTTATTCGTGACCCCCCCCCCCCATTCCTCTGCTGAAATCGTCGGACGCCCATAAAAAGACTTTAAACAGCGATATCTCCTAAACGAAGCGTTTAATCGATAAAACAGCCTCAGTTCGTGATCACCCCTTTCCTCAGCAAAAACGGCAGAATACTACAGAAAAACTTTAAACGGCGATATCTTCTAAACGAAGCGTCTAATCGATAAAAGAGCTTTAATTCGTGATCACTCCTCTCCTCGGCCAGAAACGTCGGACGTCCATTGAACAACTTTAAACAGCGATATCTCCGTCTTATTAATAAAACAGCCTTAATTCGTGATCACCCCTTTTCTCGGAAAAAACGCAGGAAGACTACAGAAAAACTTTAAACAGCGATATTTCTTAACGAAGCGTCTAATCGACAAAAGAGCCTTAATTCGTGATCATCCCTTTCCTCGGCAAAAACGCGGGAAAACCATAGAAAAACTTCAAACGGCGATATTTCTAAACGAAGCGTCTA
This sequence comes from Hydrotaea diabolus, assembly GCA_963513945.1. NCBI lineage: Eukaryota > Metazoa > Arthropoda > Insecta > Diptera > Muscidae > Hydrotaea > Hydrotaea diabolus. The sequence continues at coordinate 67,710,907 of OY740718.1, forward strand.
ATCGATAAAAGAGGCTTAATTCGTGATCACTCCTTTCCTCGGCAAAAGCGCGGGAATACTACAGGAAAACTTTAAACGGCGATATCTTCTAAACGAAGCGTCTAATCGATAAAAGAGCTTAATTCGTAATCACTCGATTAAACACTTTTCATTGTTTTATCGATTAAACGAAGCGTTTAATCGATAAAACAGCCTCAGTTCGTGATCACCCCTTTCCTCGGCAAAAACGCCAGAATACTACAGAAAAACTTTAAACGGCGATATCTTCTAAACGAAGCGTCTAATCGATAAGAGAGCCTTAATTCGTGATCACTCCTCTCCTCGGCCTAAAACGTCGGACGTCCATTGAACGACTTTAAACAGCGATATCTCCTAAACAGAGCGTCTAATCGATAGAAGAGCCTTAATTCGTGATCCCCCATTCCTCTGCCGAAAACGTCGGACGCCCATAAAAAAACATTAAACAGCGATATCTCCTAAATGGAGCGTCTAATCGATAAAAGAACCTTAATTCGTGATCACCTAATTCTAATCGATAAAAAAGACCTTATTCGTGATCAGCCCTCTCCACGACAAAAACGCGGGAAAACGATAGAAAAACTTTAAACAGCGAAATCTTCTAAACGTAGCGTCTAATCGATAAAAGATGCTTAATTCGTGATCCCCCTTTCCTCGGCAAAAACGAGGGAAAACCATAGACAAACTTTAAACAGCGATATCTCCTAAACGAAGCGTCTAATCGTCTAATACTACAGGAAAACTTTAAACGGCGATATCTTCTAAACGAGGCGTCTAATCGACAAAAGAGCCTTAATTCGTGATCACTCCTCTCCTCGACCTTCGGACGCCCATAAAAAACTTTAAACAACGATATCTCCTAAACAGAGCGTCTAATCGATAAAAGAGCCTTAATTCGTGATCAAAGAGCATTAATTCGTGATCACCCCTTTCCTCGGCCAAAAACGCGGGAATACTACAGAAGAACTTTAAACGGCGATATCTTCTAAACGAAGCGTCTAATCGATAAAAGAGCCTTAATTCGTGATCACCCCTCTCCTCGACCAAAAACGTCGGACGTCCATTGAAAAACTTTAAACAGCGATATCTCCTAAACGGAGCGTCTAATCGATAAAAGAGCCTTAATTCGTGATCCCCCATTCCTCTGCTGAAAACGTCGGACGCCCATAAAAAGACTTTAAACAGCGATATCTCCTAAACGGAGCGTCTAATCGATAAAAGAGCCTTAATTCGTGATCACCTAATTCTAATCGATAAAAGAGACCTTATTCGTGATCACCCCTCTCCACGACAAAAACGCGGGAAAACGATAGAAAACTTTAAACAGCGAAATCTTCTAAACGTAGCGTCTAATCGATAAAAGATGCTTAATTCGTGATCCCCCTTTCCTCGGCAAAAACGCGGGAAAACCATAGAACTTTAAACAGCGATATTTCCTAAACGAAGCGTCTAATCGTCTAATACTACAGGAAAACTTTAAACGGCGATATCTTCTAAACGAGGCGTCTAATCGATAAAAGAGCCTTAATTCGTGATCACTCCTCTCCTCGGCCTTCGGACGCCCATAAAAAACTTTAAACAACGATATCTCCTAAACAGAGCGTCTAATCGATAAAAGAGCCTTAATTCGTTATCAAAGAGCCTTAATTCGTGATCACCCCTTTCCTCGGCAAAAACGCGGGAAAACCATAGAAAAACTTCAAACAGCGATATCTTCTAAACGAAGCGTCTAATCGATAAAAGAGCTTAATTCGTAATCACTCGATTAAACGCTTTTCACTGCTTTATCGATTAAACGGAGCGTCTAATCGATAAAAGAGCCTTAATTCGTGATCACTCCTCTCCTCGGCCTTCGGACGCCCATAAAAAACTTTAAACAACGATATCTCCTAAACAGAGCGTCTAATCGATAAAAGAGCCTTAATTCGTGATCAAAGAGCATTAATTCGTGATCCCCCTTTCCTCGGCAAAAACGCGGGAAAACCATAGAACTTTAAACAGCGATATCTCTTAAACGAAGCGTCTAATGGACAAAATAGCCTTAATTCGTGATCACCCCTTTCCTCGGAAAAACGAGGGAAAACCAAAGACAAATTTTAAACAGCGATATCTCCTAAACGAAGCATCTAATCGATAAAAGAGCCTTAATTCGTAATCACTCCTCTCCTCGGCCAAAAACGTCAGACGTCCATTGAAAAACTTTAAATAGCGATATCTCCTAAACGGAGCGTCTAATCGATAAAAGAGCATTAATTCGTGATCCCCCCATTCCTCCGCCGAAAACGTCGGACGCCCATAAAAAAAACTTTAAACAACGATATCTCCTGAACGGAGCTTCTAATCGATAAAAGAGCCTCAATTCGTGATCACCGCTCTCCTCGACCAAAAACGTCGGACGTCCATTGAAAAACTTTAAACAGCGATATCTCCTAAACGGAGCGTCTAATCGATTAAAGAGCCTTAATTCGTGATCACTCCTCTCCTCGGCCTTCGGACGCCCATAAAAAACTTTAAACAACGATATCTCCTAAACAGAGCGTCTAATCGATAAAAGAGCCTTAATTCGTGATCAAAGAGCATTAATTCGTGATCCCCCTTTCCTCGGCAAAAACGCGGGAAAACCATAGAACTTTAAACAGCGATATCTCTTAAACGAAGCGTCTAATTGACAAAATAGCCTTAATTCGTGATCACCCCTTTCCTCGGAAAAACGAGGGAAAACCAAAGACAAACTTTAAACAGCGATATCTCCTAAACGAAGCATCTAATCGATAAAAGAGCCCTCATTCGTCATCACTCCTCTCCTCGGCCAAAAACGTCGGACGTCCATTGAAAAACTTTAAATAGCGATATCTCCTAAACGGAGCGTCTAATCGATAAAATAGCATTAATTCGTGATCCCTCCCATTCCTCCGCCGAAAACGTCGGACGCCCATAAAAAAAACTTTAAACAACGATATCTCCTGAACGGAGCTTCTAATCGATAAAAGAGCCTTAATTCGTGATCACCCCTTTCCTCGGCAAAAACGCGGGAAAACCATAGAAAAACTTTAAACAGCGATATCTCCTAAAAGAAGCTTCTAATCGATAAAAGAGCCTTAATTCGTGATCACCGCTCTCCTCGACCAAAAACGTCGGACGTCCATTGAAAAACTTTAAACAGCGATATCTCCTAAACGGAGCGTCTAATCGATTAAAGAGCCTTAATTCGTGATCACCCCTTTCCTCGGCAAAAGCGCGGGAATACTACAGGAAAACTTTAAACGGCGATATCTTCTAAACGAAGCGTCTAATCGATAAAAGAGCTTAATTCGTAATCACTCCTCTCCTCGACCAAAAACGTCGGACGTCCATTGAAAAACTTTAAACAGCGATATCTCCTAAACAGAGCGTCTAATCGATAAGAGAGCCTTTAATCGTGATCACCCCTTTCCTCGAAAAAAACGTGGGAATACTACAGGAAAACTTTAAACGGCGATATCTTCTAAACGAAGCGTCTAATCGATAAAAGAGCCTTAATTCGTGATCACCCCTCTCCTCGACCAAAAACGTCGGACGTCCATTGAAAAACTTTAAACAGCGATATCTCCTAAACAGAGCGTCTAATCGATAAAAGAGCCTTTATTCGTGATCCCCCCATTCCTCTGCTGAAAACGTCGGACGCCCATAAAAAGACTTTAAACAGTGATATCTCCTAAACGGAGCGTCTAATCGATAAAAGAGCCTTAATTCGTGATCACCTAATTCTAATCGATAAAAGAGACCTTATTCGTGATCACCCCTCTCCACGACAAAAACGCGGGAAAACGATAGAAAAACTTTAAACAGCGAAATCTTCTAAACGTAGCGTCTAATCGATAAAAGATGTTTAATTCGTGATCCCCCTTTCCTCGGCAAAAACGCGGGAAAACCATAGAACTTTAAACAGCGATATTTCCTAAACGAAGCGTCTAATCGTCTAATACTACAGGAAAACTTTAAACGGCGATATCTTCTAAACGAGGCGTCTAATCGATAAAAGAGCCTTAATTCGTAATCACTCCTCTCCTCGGCCTTCGGACGCCCATAAAAAACTTTAAACAACGATATCTCCTAAACAGAGCGTCTAATCGATAAAAGAGCCTTAATTCGTGATCAAAGAGCATTAATTCGTGATCCCCCTTTCCTCGGCAAAAACGCGGGAAAACCATAGAACTTTAAACAGCGATATCTCTTAATCGACGCGTCTAATTGACAAAATAGCCTTAATTCGTGATCACCCCTTTCCTCGGAAAAACGAGGGAAAACCAAAGACAAACTTTAAACAGCGATATCTCCTAAACGAAGCATCTAATCGATAAAAGAGCCCTTATTCGTAATCACTCCTCTCCTCGGCCAAACACGTCGGACGTCCATTGAAAAACTTTAAATAGCGATATCTCCTAAACGGAGCGTCTAATCGATAAAAGAGCATTAATTCGTGATCCCCCCCATTCCTCCGCCGAAAACGTCGGACGCCCATAAAAAAAACTTTAAACAACGATATCTCCTGAACGGAGCTTCTAATCGATAAAAGAGCCTCAATTCGTGATCACCGCTCTCCTCGACCAAAAACGTCGGACGTCCATTGAAAAACTTTAAACAGCGATATCTCCTAAACGGAGCGTCTAATCGATTAAAGAGCCTTAATTCGTGATCACCCCTTTCCTCGGCAAAAGCGCGGGAATACTACAGGAAAACTTTAAACGGCGATATCTTCTAAACGAAGCGTCTAATCGATAAAAGAGCTTAATTCTTCACCCCTCTCCACGACAAAAACGCGGGAAAACGATAGAAAAACTTTAAACAGCGAAATCTTCTAAACGTAGCGTCTAATCGATAAAAGATGCTTAATTCGTGATCCCCCTTTCCTCGGCAAAAACGCGGGAAAACCATAGAACTTTAAACAGCGATATCTCTTAAACGAAGCGTCTAATTGACAAAATAGCCTTAATTCGTGATCACCCCTTTCCTCGGAAAAACGAGGGAAAACCATAGACAAACTTTAAACAGCGATATCTCCTAAACGAAGCGTCTAATCGTCTAATACTACAGGAAAACTTTAAACGGCGATATCTTCTAAACGAGGCGTCTAATCGACAAAAGAGCCTTAATTCGTGATCACTCCTCTCCTCGGCCTTCGGACGCCCATAAAAAACTTTAAACAACGATCCTAAACAGAGCGTCTAATCGATAAAAGAGCCTTAATTCGTGATCAAAGAGCATTAATTCGTGATCACCCCTTTCCTCGGCCAAAAACGCGGGAATACTACAGAAGAACTTTAAACGGCGATATCTTCTAAACGAAGCGTCTAATCGATAAAAGAGCCTTAATTCGTGATCACCCCTCTCCTCGACCAAAAACGTCGGACGTCCATTGAAAAACTTTAAACAGCGATATCTCCTAAACGGAGCGTCTAATCGATAAAAGAGCCTTAATTCGTGATCACCTAATTCTAATCGATAAAAGAGACCTTATTCGTGATCACCCCTCTCCACGACAAAAACGCGGGAAAACGATAGAAAAACTTTAAACAGCGAAATCTTCTAAACGTAGCGTCTAATCGATAAAAGATGCTTAATTCGTGATCCCCCTTTCCTCGGCAAAAACGCGGGAAAACCATAGAAATTTAAACAGCGATATCTCTTAAACGAAGCGTCTAATTGACAAAATAGCCTTAGTTCGTGATCACCCCTTTCCTCGGAAAAACGAGGGAAAACCATAGACAAACTTTAAACAGCGATATCTCCTAAACGAAGCGTCCAATCGTCTAGTACTACAGGAAAACTTTAAACGGCGATATCTTCTAAACGAGGCGTCTAATCGATAAAAGAGCCTTAATTCGTGATCACTCCTCTCCTCGGCCTTCGGACGCCCATAAAAAACTTTAAACAACGATATCTCCTAAACAGAGCGTCTAATCGATAAAAGAGCCTTAATTCGTGATCAAAGAGCATTAATTCGTGATCCCCTTTCCTCGGCAAAAACGCGGGAAAACCATAGAACTTTAAACAGCGATATCTCTTAAACGAAGCGTCTAATTGACAAAATAGCCTTAATTCGTGATCACCCCTTTCCTCGGAAAAACGAGGGAAAACCAAAGACAAACTTTAAACAGCGATATCTCCTGAACGAAGCATCTAATCGATAAAAGAGCCCTTATTCGTCATCACTCCTCTCCTCGGCCAAAAACGTCGGACGTCCATTGAAAAACTTTAAATAGCGATATCTCCTAAACGGAGCGTCTAATCGATAAAAGAGCATTAATTCGTGATCCCCCCATTCCTCCGCCGAAAACGTCGGACGCCCATAAAAAAAACTTTAAACAACGATATCTCCTGAACGGAGCTTCTAATCGATAAAAGAGCCTTAATTCGTGATCACCTCTTTCCTCGGCAAAAACGCGGGAAAACCATAGAAAAACTTTAAACAGCGATGTCTCCTAAAAGAAGCTTCTAATCGATAAAAGAGCCTCAATTCGTGATCACCGCTCTCCTCGACCAAAAACGTCGGACGTCCATTGAAAAACTTTAAACAGCGATATCTCCTAAACGGAGCGTCTAATCGATTAAAGAGCCTTAATTCGTGATCCCCCTTTCCTCGGCAAAAGCGCGGGAATACTACAGGAAAACTTTAAACGGCGATTTATCGATTAAACGAAGCGTTTAATCGATAAAACAGCCTCAGTTCGTGATCACCCCTTTCCTCTGCAAAAACGCCAGAATACTACAGAAAAACTTTAAAGGGCGATATCTTCTAAACGAAGCGTCTAATCGATAAAAGAGCCTTAATTCGTGATCACTCCTCTCCTCGGCCAAAAACGTCGGACGTCCATTGAACAACTTTAAACAGCGATATCTCCTAAACAGAGCGTCTAATCGATAGAAGAGCCCTAATTCGTGATCCCCCATTCCTCTGCCGAAAACGTCGGACGCCCATAAAAAAACATTAAACAGCGATATCTCCTAACCGGAGCGTCTAATCGATAAAAGAGCCTTAATTCGTGATCACCCCTCTCCACGACAAAACGCGGGAAAACGATAGAAAAACTTTAAACAGCGAAATCTTCTAAACGTAGCGTCTAATCGATAAAAGATGCTTAATTCGTGATCCCCCTTTCCTCGGCAAAAACGCGGGAAAACCATAGAACTTTAAACAGCGATATCTCTTAAACGAAGCGTCTAATTGACAAAATAGCCTTAATTCGTGATCACCCCTTTCCTCGGAAAAACGAGGGAAAACCATAGACAAACTTTAAACAGTGATATCTCCTAAACGAAGCGTCTAATCGTCTAATACTACAGGAAAACTTTAAACGGCGATATCTTCTAAACGAGGCGTCTAATCGACAAAAGAGCCTTAATTCGTGATCACTCCTCTCCTCGGCCTTCGGACGCCCATAAAAAACTTTAAACAACGATATCTCCTAAACAGAGCGTCTAATCGATAAAAGAGCCTTAATTCGTGATCAAAGAGCATTAATTCGTGATCACCCCTTTCCTCGGCCAAAAACGCGGGAATACTACAGAAAAACTTTAAACGGCGATATCTTCTAAACGAAGCGTCTAATCGATAAAAGAGCCTAAATTCGTGATCACTCCTCTCCTCGGCCAAAAACGTCGGACGTCCATTGAACAACTTTAAACAGCGATATCTCCTAAACAGAGCGTCTAATCGATAGAAGAGCCTTAATTCGTGATCCCCCATTCCTCTGCCGAAAACGTCGGACGCCCATAAAAAAACATTAAACAGCGATATCTCCTAAACGGAGCGTCTAATCGATAAAAGAGCCTTAATTCGTGATCACCTAATTCTAATCGATAAAAGAGACCTTATTCGTGATCACCCCTCTCCACGACAAAAACGCGGGAAAACGATAGAAAAACTTTAAACAGCGAAATCTTCTAAACGTAGCGTCTAATCGATAAAAGATGCTTAATTCGTGATCCCCCTTTCCTCGGCAAAAACGCGAGAAAACCATAGAACTTTAAACAGCGATATCTCTTAAACGAAGCGTCTAATTGACAAAATAGCCTTAATTCGTGATCACCCCTTTCCTCGGAAAAACGAGGGAAAACCATAGACAAACTTTAAACAGCGATATTTCCTAAACGAAGCGTCTAATCGTCTAATACTACAGGAAAACTTTAAACGGCGATATCTTCTAAACGAGGAGTCTAATCGATAAAAGAGCCTTAATTCCTGATCACTCCTCTCCTCGGCCTTCGGACGCCCATAAAAAACTTTAAACAACGATATCTCCTAAACAGAGCGTCTAATCGATAAAAGAGCCTTAATTCGTGATCAAAGAGCATTAATTCGTGATCCCCCTTTCCTCGGCAAAAATGCGGGAAAACCATAGAACTTTAAACAGCGATATCTCTTAAACGAAGCGTCTAATCGATAAAAGAGCCTTATTTCGTGATCACCCCTTTCCTTGGCAAAAACGATGGAATATTACAGAAAAACCTTATATGGCGATATCTTCTAAACTAAGCGTCTAATCGATAAAATAGCATTAATTCGTGGTCACCCCTTTCCTCGGCAAAAACGCGGGAAAACCATAGAAAAACTTTAAACGGCGATATCTTCTAAACGAAGCGTCTAATCGATAAAAGAGCCTTAATTCCTGATCATCCCTCTCCTCGACCAAAAACGTCGGACGTCCATTGAAAAACTTTAAACAGCGATATCTCCCAAACGGAGCGTCTAATCGATAAAAGAGCCTTAATTCGTGATCAAAGAGCATTAATTCGTGATCCCCTTTCCTCGGCAAAAACGCGGGAAAACCATAGAACTTTAAACAGCGATATCTCTTAAACGAAGCGTCTAATTGACAAAATAGCCTTAATTCGTGATCACCCCTTTCCTCGGAAAAACGAGGGAAAACCAAAGACAAACTTTAAACAGCGATATCTCCTGAACGAAGCATCTAATCGATAAAAGAGCCCTTATTCGTCATCACTCCTCTCCTCGGCCAAAAACGTCGGACGTCCATTGAAAAACTTTAAATAGCGATATCTCCTAAACGGAGCGTCTAATCGATAAAAGAGCATTAATTCGTGATCCCCCCATTCCTCCGCCGAAAACGTCGGACGCCCATAAAAAAAACTTTAAACAACGATATCTCCTGAACGGAGCTTCTAATCGATAAAAGAGCCTTAATTCGTGATCACCTCTTTCCTCGGCAAAAACGCGGGAAAACCATAGAAAAACTTTAAACAGCGATGTCTCCTAAAAGAAGCTTCTAATCGATAAAAGAGCCTCAATTCGTGATCACCGCTCTCCTCGACCAAAAACGTCGGACGTCCATTGAAAAACTTTAAACAGCGATATCTCCTAAACGGAGCGTCTAATCGATTAAAGAGCCTTAATTCGTGATCCCCCTTTCCTCGGCAAAAGCGCGGGAATACTACAGGAAAACTTTAAACGGCGATTTATCGATTAAACGAAGCGTTTAATCGATAAAACAGCCTCAGTTCGTGATCACCCCTTTCCTCTGCAAAAACGCCAGAATACTACAGAAAAACTTTAAAGGGCGATATCTTCTAAACGAAGCGTCTAATCGATAAAAGAGCCTTAATTCGTGATCACTCCTCTCCTCGGCCAAAAACGTCGGACGTCCATTGAACAACTTTAAACAGCGATATCTCCTAAACAGAGCGTCTAATCGATAGAAGAGCCCTAATTCGTGATCCCCCATTCCTCTGCCGAAAACGTCGGACGCCCATAAAAAAACATTAAACAGCGATATCTCCTAACCGGAGCGTCTAATCGATAAAAGAGCCTTAATTCGTGATCACCTAATTCTAATCGATAAAAGAGACCTTATTCGTGATCACCCCTCTCCACGACAAAACGCGGGAAAACGATAGAAAAACTTTAAACAGCGAAATCTTCTAAACGTAGCGTCTAATCGATAAAAGATGCTTAATTCGTGATCCCCCTTTCCTCGGCAAAAACGCGGGAAAACCATAGAACTTTAAACAGCGATATCTCTTAAACGAAGCGTCTAATTGACAAAATAGCCTTAATTCGTGATCACCCCTTTCCTCGGAAAAACGAGGGAAAACCATAGACAAACTTTAAACAGTGATATCTCCTAAACGAAGCGTCTAATCGTCTAATACTACAGGAAAACTTTAAACGGCGATATCTTCTAAACGAGGCGTCTAATCGACAAAAGAGCCTTAATTCGTGATCACTCCTCTCCTCGGCCTTCGGACGCCCATAAAAAACTTTAAACAACGATATCTCCTAAACAGAGCGTCTAATCGATAAAAGAGCCTTAATTCGTGATCAAAGAGCATTAATTCGTGATCACTCCTCTCCTCGGCCAAAAACGCGGGAATACTACAGAAAAACTTTAAACGGCGATATCTTCTAAACGAAGCGTCTAATCGATAAAAGAGCCTAAATTCGTGATCACTCCTCTCCTCGGCCAAAAACGTCGGACGTCCATTGAACAACTTTAAACAGCGATATCTCCTAAACAGAGCGTCTAATCGATAGAAGAGCCTTAATTCGTGATCCCCCATTCCTCTGCCGAAAACGTCGGACGCCCATAAAAAAACATTAAACAGCGATATCTCCTAAACGGAGCGTCTAATCGATAAAAGAGCCTTAATTCGTGATCACCTAATTCTAATCGATAAAAGAGACCTTATTCGTGATCACCCCTCTCCACGACAAAAACGCGGGAAAACGATAGAAAAACTTTAAACAGCGAAATCTTCTAAACGTAGCGTCTAATCGATAAAAGATGCTTAATTCGTGATCCCCCTTTCCTCGGCAAAAACGCGAGAAAACCATAGAACTTTAAACAGCGATATCTCTTAAACGAAGCGTCTAATTGACAAAATAGCCTTAATTCGTGATCACCCCTTTCCTCGGAAAAACGAGGGAAAACCATAGACAAACTTTAAACAGCGATATTTCCTAAACGAAGCGTCTAATCGTCTAATACTACAGGAAAACTTTAAACGGCGATATCTTCTAAACGAGGAGTCTAATCGATAAAAGAGCCTTAATTCCTGATCACTCCTCTCCTCGGCCTTCGGACGCCCATAAAAAACTTTAAACAACGATATCTCCTAAACAGAGCGTCTAATCGATAAAAGAGCCTTAATTCGTGATCAAAGAGCATTAATTCGTGATCCCCCTTTCCTCGGCAAAAATGCGGGAAAACCATAGAACTTTAAACAGCGATATCTCTTAAACGAAGCGTCTAATCGATAAAAGAGCCTTATTTCGTGATCACCCCTTTCCTTGGCAAAAACGATGGAATATTACAGAAAAACCTTATATGGCGATATCTTCTAAACTAAGCGTCTAATCGATAAAATAGCATTAATTCGTGGTCACCCCTTTCCTCGGCAAAAACGCGGGAAAACCATAGAAAAACTTTAAACGGCGATATCTTCTAAACGAAGCGTCTAATCGATAAAAGAGCCTTAATTCCTGATCATCCCTCTCCTCGACCAAAAACGTCGGACGTCCATTGAAAAACTTTAAACAGCGATATCTCCCAAACGGAGCGTCTAATCGACAAAAGAGCCTTAATTCGTGATCACCCCCTTCCTCGGCAAAAACGCGGGAAAACCATAGAAAAACTTTAAACAGCGATATCTCCTAAACGAAGCGTCTAATCGATAAAAAGAACCGTAATGCGTGATCACCCCTTTCCTCAGCAAAAAACGAGGGAATACTACAGAAAAACTTTAAACGGCGATATCTTCTAAACGAAGCGTCTAATCGAGGCTTAATTCGTGATCACCCCTCTCCACGACCAAAAACGTCATACGTCCATTGAAAAACTTTAAACAGCGATATCTCCTAAACCGAGCGTCTAATCGATAAAAGAGCCTTAAGTCGTGATCTTCCCATTCCTCTGCCAAAAATGTCGTACGCCCATAAAAAACTTTAAACAGCGATATCTCCTAAACGGAGCGTCTAATCGATAAAAGAGCCATAATTCGTGATCACTCCTCTCCTCGACCAAAAACGTCGGACGTCCATTGAAAGACTTTAAACAGCGATATCTCCTAAACGGAGCGTCTTATTGATAAAATAGCCTTAATTCGTGATCACTTTCTCGGCAAAAACGAGTGAATATTACAGAAAAACTTATATGGCGATATCTTCTAAACTAAGCGTCTAATCGATAAAAGAGCCTTAATTCGTGATCACCCCTCTCCTCGACCAAAAACGTCGGACGTCCATTGAAAAACTTTAAACAGCGATATCTCCCAAACGGAGCGTCTAATCGACAAAAGAGCCTTAATTCGTGATCACCCCTTCCTCGGCAAAAACGCCGATATCTCCTAAACGAAGCGTCTAATCGATAAAAGAACCTTAATGCGTGATCACCCCTTTCCTTAGCAAAAAACGAGGGAATACTACAGAAAAACTTTAAACGGCGATATCTTCTAAACGAAGCGTCTAATCGATAAAAGAGGCTTAATTCGTGATCACCCATCTCTACGACCAAAAACGTCATACGACCATTGAAAAACTTTAAACAGCGATATCTCCTAAACGGAGCGTCTTATTGATAAAGCCTTAATTCGTGATCACTTTCTCGGCAAAAACGAGGGAATATTACAGAAAAACTTATATGGCGATATCTTCTAAACTAAGCGTCTAATCGATAAAATCACCCCTTTCCTCGGCAAAAACGCGGGAAACCCTTAGAAAAACTTTAAACAGCGATATCTCCTAAACAAAGCGTCTTATCGACAAAAGAGCCTTAATTCGTGATCACCCCCTTCCTCGGCAAAAAACGCGGGCATACTCCTTTAAACTTAAAACTCTAAACAGCGATATCTTCTAAACGAAGCGTCTAATCGATAAAAGAGCCTTATTTCGTGATCACCCCTTTCCTCGGCAAAAACGCGGGAAAACCATAGAAAAACTTCAATCAGCGATATCTTCTGAACGAAGCGTCTAATCGATAAACGAGCCTTAATTCGTGATCACCCCTTTCCTCGAAAAAAAAGCGGGAAAACCATAGAAAAACTTTAAAAATCGATATCTCCTAAACGAAGCGTCTAATCGACAAAAGAGCCTTAATTCGTGATCACTCCTTTCCTCGACCAAAAACGTCGGACGTTCATTGAAAGACTTTAAACAGCGATATCTCCTAAACGGAGCGTCTTATTGATAAAATAGCCTTAATTCGTGATCACTTTCTCGGCAAAAACGAGTGAATATTACAGAAAAACTTATATGGCGATATCTTCTAAACTAAGCGTCTAATCGATAAAAGAGCCTTAATTCGTGATCACTCACCCCTCTCCTCGACCAAAAACGTCGGACGCCCACAAAAAAATTTAAACAGCGATATCTCCCAAACGGAGCGTCTAATCGATAAAAGAGCCTTAATTCGTGATCACAGCTTTCCTCGGAAAAACGCGGGAAAACCATAGACAAACTTTAAACAGCGATATCTCCTAAACGAAGCGTCTTATCGATAAAAGAGCCTAATTCGTGATCAGCCCTTTCCTCGGCAAAAACGCGGGGAAACCATAGAAAAACTTTAAACAGCGATATCTCCTAATCGAAGCGTCTAATCGACAAAAGAGCCTTAATTCGTGATCACTCCTCTCCTCGGCCAAAAACGTCGGACGTCCATTAAAAAACTTTAAACAGCGATATCTCCTAAACGGAGCGAGCGTCTTATCGATAAAATAGCATTAATTCGTGATCACCCCTTTCCTCGGCAAAAACGAGGGAATATTACAGAAAAACTTATATGGCGATATCTTCTTAACTAAGCGTCTAATCGATAAAAGAGCCTTAATTCGTGATCACCCCTTTCCTCGGCAAAAACGCTGGAAACCCGTAGAAAAACTTTAAACAGCTATATCTCCTAAACAAAGCGTCTAATCGACAAAAGAGCCTTAATTCGTGATCACCCCCTTCCTCGGCAAAAAACGCGGGAATACTACTTTAAACTTAAAACTCTAAACAGCGTTATCTTCTAAACGAAGCGTCTAATCGATAAAAGAGCCTTATTTCGTGATCAGCCCATAAAAAAAACCATAGAAAAACTTCAATCAGCGATATCTTCTGAACGAAGCGTCTAATCGATAAACGAGCCTTAATTCGTGATCACCCCTTTCCTCGAAAAAAAGCGGGAAAACCATAGAAAAACTTTAAAAATCGATATCTCCTAACCGAAGCGTCTAATCGATAAAAGAGCCTTAATTCGTGGTCACCGCTTTCCTCGACAAAAAACGCGGGAATACTACTTTAAAGTTTAAACTTTCAACGGCGATATCTTCTAAACGAAGATGAAAGAGCCTTAATTCGTGATCACCCCTCTCCTCGACCAAAAACGTCGGACGTCCATTAAAACAATTTAAACAGCGATATCTCCTAAACGGAGCGTCTAATCGATAAAAGAGCCTTAATTCGTGATCACTCCTCTCCTCGGCCAAAAACGTCGGACGTCCATTGAAAGACTTTAAACAGCGATATCTCCCAAACGGAGCGTCTTATTGATAAAATAGCCTTTATTCGTAATCACCCCTTTCCTCGGCAAAAACGAGGGAATATTACAGAATAACTTATATGGCGATATCTTCTAAACTAAGCAACTAATCGATACAAGAGCCTTAATTCGTGATCACCCCTTTCCTCGGCAAAAACGCGGGAAACCCTTAAAAAAACTTTAAACAGCGATATCTCCTAAACAAAGCGTCCTCGGCAAAAAACGCGGGAATACTACTTTAAACTCTGAACGGCGATATCTTCTAAACGAAGCGTCTAATCAATAAAAGAGCCTTATTTCGTGATCACCCCTTTCCTCGGCAAAAACGCGGGAAAACCATAGCAAAACTTCAATCAGCGATATCTTCTGAACGAAGCGTCTAATCGATAAACGAGCCTTAATTCGTGATCACCCCTTTCCTCAAAAAAAAAGCGGGGAAACCATAGAAAAACTTTAAAAATCGATATCTCCTAAACGAAGCGTCTAATCGATAAAAGAGCCTTAATTCGTGGTCACCCATTCCTCGGCCGAAAACTTCGGACGCCCATTAAAAAAATGTAAACAGCGATATCTCCCAAACGGAGCGTCTAATCGATAAAAGAGCCTTAATTCGTGATCGCCCCTTTCCTCGGCAAAAACGCGGGGAAACCATAGAAAAACTTTAAACAGCGATATCTCCTAATCGAAGCGTCTAATCGATAAAACATCCTCAATTCGTGATCACCCCTTTCCTCGGCAAAAACGCGGGAATACTACAGAAAAACTTTAAACGACGATATCTTCTAAACGAAGCGTGTAATCGAAAAAACTTTAAACGACGATATCTTCTAAACGAAGCGTGTAATCGATAAAAGAGCCTTAATTCGTGATCACTCCTCTCCTCGGCCAAAAACGTCGGACGTCTATTAAAAAACTTTAAACAGCGATATCTCCTAAACGAAGCGTCTTATCGATAAAAAGAAAAACTTTAAACAGCGATATCTCCTAATCGAAGCGTCTAATCGATAAAACATCCTCAATTCGTGATCACCCCTTTCCTCGGCAAAAACGCGGGAATACTACAGAAAAACTTTAAACGACGATATCTTCTAAACGAAGCGTCTAATCGATAAAAGAGCCTTAATTCGTGATCACCCCCTTCCTCGGCAAAAACGCGGGAAAACCATAGAAAAACTTTAAACAGCGATATCGCCTAAACGAAGCGTCTAATCGATAAAAGAACCTTAATGCGTGATCACCCCTTTCCTCAGCAAAAAACGAGAAAATACTACAGAAAAACTTTAAACGGCGATATCTTCTAAACGAAGCGTCTAATCGAGGCATAATACGTGATCACCCCTCTCCACGACCAAAAACGTCATACGTCCATTGAAAAACTTTAAACAGCAATATCTCCTAAACGGAGCGTCTTATCGATAAAAGAGCCTAATTCGTGATCACCCCTTTCCTCGGCAAAAACGCGGGGAAACCATAGAAAAACTTTAAACAGCGATATCTCCTAATCGAAGCGTCTAATCGATAAAACAGCCTCAATTCGTGATCACCCTTTCCTCGGCGAAAACGCGGGAATACTACAGAAAAACTTTAAACGACGATATCTTCTAAACGAAGCGTGTTTACGATAAAAGAGCCTTAATTCGTGATCACTTCTCTCCTCGGCCAAAAACGTCGGACGTCCAATAAAAAACTTTAAACAGCGATATCTCCTAAACGGAGCGGCTTATCGATAAAATAGCCTGAATTCGTGATTGCCCCTTTCCTCGGCAAAAACGAGGGAATATTACAGAAAAACTTATATGGCGATATCTTCTAAACTAAGCGTCTAATCGATAAAAGAGCCTTAATTCGTGATCACCCTTTTCCACGAAAAAAAGCGGGAAAACCATAGAAAAACTTTAAAAATCGATATCTCTTAAACGAAGCGTCTAATCGACAAAAAAGCCTTAATTCAAGATCACCCCCTTCCTTGGCGGGAATACTACTTTAAACTTAAAACTCTAAACGGCGATATCTTCTGAACGAAGCGTCTAATCGATAAACGAGCCTTAATTCGTGATCACCCCTTTCCTCGAAAAAAAAGCGGGAAAACCATAGAAAAACTTTTAAAAACTTTATCTCTTAAACGGAACGTCTAATCGATAAAAGAGCCGTAATTCGTGATCCCCCCATTCCTCGGCCGAAAACGTCGGACGCCCATAAAAAAACTTTACACAACGATATCTCCTAAACGGAGCGTCTAATCAATAAAAGAGCCTTAGTCTAATCGATAAAAGAGCCTTAGTTCGTGATCACCCCTGTGCTCGGCAAAAACGCGGGAAACTATAGAAAAACTTTAAACAGCGATATCTCCTAAACGGAGCGTCTAATCGATAAAAGAGCCTTAATTCGTGATCTCCCCCATTCCTCGGCAAAATCGTCGGGAAACCATAGAAAAACTTTAAACAGCGATATCTCCTAATCGAAGCGTCTAATCGATAAAACAGCCTCAATTTTAAACGACGATATCTTCTAAATGAAACGCGTAATCGATAAAAGAGCCTTAATTCGTGATCACTTCTCTCCTCGGCCAAAAACGTCGGACGTCCATTGAAAAACTTTAAACAGCGATATCTCTTAAACGGAGCGTCTTATCGATAAAATAGCCTTAATTCGAGATCACCCCTTTTCTCGGAAAAAACGCAGGAAGACTACAGAAAAACTTTAAACAGCGATATCTCTAAACGAAGCGTCTAATCGACACAAGAGCCTTATTTCGTGATCATCCCTTTCCTCGGCAAAATCGCGGGAAGATCATAGAAAAACTTTAAACAGCGATATCTTCTAAACGAAGCATCTAATCGATAAAAGAGCCTTATCTCGCGATGACCCCTTTCCTCGGCAAAAACGAGGGAATATTACAGAAAAACTTTAAACGGCGATATCTTTTGAACGAAGTGTCTAATCGACAAGAGAGACTTAATTCGTGATCTCCCCCATTCCTCGGCCGAAAACGTCGGACGCCCAAAAAAAACTTTAAACAGCGATATCTCCTAAACGAAGCGTCTAATCGATAAAAGAACCTTAATGCGTGATCACCCCTTTCCTCAGCAAAAAACGAGGGAATACTACAGAAAAACTTAAAACGGCGATATCTTCTAAACGAAGCGTCTAATCGATAAAAGAGGCTTAATTCGTGATCACCCCTCTCCACGGCCAAAAACGTCATACGTCCATTGAAAAACTTTAAACAGCGATATCTCCTAAACGGAGCGTCTAATCGATAAAAGAGCCTTAATTCGTGGTCACCTATTCCTCGACCAAAAACGTCGGACGCCAACAAAAAAACTTTAAACAGCGATATCTCCCAAACGGAGCGTCTAATCGATAAAAGAGCCTTAATTCGTGGTCACCCATTCCTCGACCAAAAACGTCGGACGCCCACAAAAAAACTTTAAACAGCGATATCTCCCAAACGGAGCGTCTAATCGACAAAAGAGCCTTAATTCGTGATCACCCCCTTCCTCGGCAAAAAACGCGGGCATACTACTTTAAACTTAAAACTCTAAACAGCGATATCTTCTAAACGAAGCGTCTAATCGATAAAAGAGCCTTATTTCGTGATCACCCCTTTCCTCGGCAAAAACGCGGGAAAACCATAGAAAAACTTTAAAAATCGATATCTCTTAAACGAAGCGTCTAATCGACAAAAAAGCCTTAATTCAAGATCACCCCCTTCCTTGGCGGGAATACTACTTTAAACTTAAAACTCTAAACGGCGATATCTTCTGAACGAAGCGTCTAATCGATAAACGAGCCTTAATTCGTGATCACCCCTTTCCTCGAAAAAAAAGCGGGAAAACCATAGAAAAACTTTTAAAAACTTTATCTCTTAAACGGAACGTCTAATCGATAAAAGAGCCGTAATTCGTGATCCCCCCATTCCTCGGCCGAAAACGTCGGACGCCCATAAAAAAACTTTACACAACGATATCTCCTAAACGGAGCGTCTAATCAATAAAAGAGCCTTAGTCTAATCGATAAAAGAGCCTTAGTTCGTGATCACCCCTGTGCTCGGCAAAAACGCGGGAAACTATAGAAAAACTTTAAACAGCGATATCTCCTAAACGGAGCGTCTAATCGATAAAAGAGCCTTAATTCGTGATCTCCCCCATTCCTCGGCAAAATCGTCGGGAAACCATAGAAAAACTTTAAACAGCGATATCTCCTAATCGAAGCGTCTAATCGATAAAACAGCCTCAATTTTAAACGACGATATCTTCTAAATGAAACGCGTAATCGATAAAAGAGCCTTAATTCGTGATCACTTCTCTCCTCGGCCAAAAACGTCGGACGTCCATTGAAAAACTTTAAACAGCGATATCTCTTAAACGGAGCGTCTTATCGATAAAATAGCCTTAATTCGAGATCACCCCTTTTCTCGGAAAAAACGCAGGAAGACTACAGAAAAACTTTAAACAGCGATATCTCTAAACGAAGCGTCTAATCGACACAAGAGCCTTATTTCGTGATCATCCCTTTCCTCGGCAAAATCGCGGGAAGATCATAGAAAAACTTTAAACAGCGATATCTTCTAAACGAAGCATCTAATCGATAAAAGAGCCTTATCTCGCGATGACCCCTTTCCTCGGCAAAAACGAGGGAATATTACAGAAAAACTTTAAACGGCGATATCTTTTGAACGAAGTGTCTAATCGACAAGAGAGACTTAATTCGTGATCTCCCCCATTCCTCGGCCGAAAACGTCGGACGCCCAAAAAAAACTTTAAACAGCGATATCTCCTAAACGAAGCGTCTAATCGATAAAAGAACCTTAATGCGTGATCACCCCTTTCCTCAGCAAAAAACGAGGGAATACTACAGAAAAACTTAAAACGGCGATATCTTCTAAACGAAGCGTCTAATCGATAAAAGAGGCTTAATTCGTGATCACCCCTCTCCACGGCCAAAAACGTCATACGTCCATTGAAAAACTTTAAACAGCGATATCTCCTAAACGGAGCGTCTAATCGATAAAAGAGCCTTAATTCGTGGTCACCTATTCCTCGACCAAAAACGTCGGACGCCAACAAAAAAACTTTAAACAGCGATATCTCCCAAACGGAGCGTCTAATCGATAAAAGAGCCTTAATTCGTGGTCACCCATTCCTCGACCAAAAACGTCGGACGCCCACAAAAAAACTTTAAACAGCGATATCTCCCAAACGGAGCGTCTAATCGACAAAAGAGCCTTAATTCGTGATCACCCCCTTCCTCGGCAAAAAACGCGGGAAAACCATAGAAAAACTTCAATCAGCGATATCTTCTGAACGAAGCGTCTAATCGATAAACGAGCCTTAATTCGTGATCACCCCTTTCCTCGAAAAAAAAAGCGGGAAAACCATAGAAAAACTTTAAAAATCGATATCTCCTAAACGAAGCGTCTAATCGATAAAAGAGCCTTAATTCGTGGTCACCCATTCCTCGACCAAAAACTTCGGACGCCCACAAAAAAACTTTAAACAGCGATATCTCCCAAACGGAGCGTCTAATCGATAAAAGAGCCTTAATTCGTGATCACAGCTTTCCTCGGAAAAACGCGGGAAAACCATAGACAAACTTTAAACAGCGATATCTCCTAAACGAAGCGTCTTATCGATAAAAGAGCCTAATTCGTGATCACCCCTTTCCTCGGCAAAAACGCGGGGAAACCATAGAAAAACTTTAAACAGCGATATCTCCTAATCGAAGCGTCTAATCGATAAAACAGCCTCAATTCGTGATCATCCCTTTCCTCGGCGAAAACGCGGGAATACTACAGAAAAACTTTAAACGACGATATCTTCTAAACGAAGCGTGTAATCGATAAAAGAGCCTTAATTCGTGATCACTCCTCTCCTCGGCCAAAAACGTCGGACGTCCATTAAAAAACTTTAAACAGCGATATCTCCTAAACGGAGCGAGCGTCTTATCGATAAAATAGCATTAATTCGTGATCACCCCTTTCCTCGGCAAAAACGAGGGAATATTACAGAAAAACTTATATGGCGATATCTTCTAAACTAAGCGTCTAATCGATAAAAGAGCCTTAATTCGTGATCACCCCTTTCCTCGGCAAAAACGCTGGAAACCCTTAGAAAAACTTTAAACAGCGATATCTCCTAAACAAAGCGTCTAATCGACAAAAGAGCCTTAATTCGTGATCACCCCCTTCCTCGGCAAAAAACGCGGGAATACTACTTTAAACTTAAAACTCTAAACAGCGATATCTTCTAAACGAAGCGTCTAATCGATAAAAGAGCCTTATTTCGTGATCAGCCCATAAAAAAACCATAGAAAAACTTCAATCAGCGATATCTTCTGAACGAAGCGTCTAATCGATAAACGAGCCTTAATTCGTGATCACCCCTTTCCTCGAAAAAAAAACGGGAAAACCATAGAAAAACGTTAAAAATCGATATCTCCTAACCGAAGCGTCTAATCGATAAAAGAGCCTTAATTCGTGGTCACCCCTTTCCTCGACAAAAAACGCGGGAATACTACTTTAAAGTTTAAACTTTCAACGGCGATATCTTCTAAACGAAGATGAAAGAGCCTTAATTCGTGATCACCCCTCTCCTCGACCAAAAACGTCGGACGTCCATTAAAACAATTTAAACAGCGATATCTCCTAAACGGAGCGTCTAATCGATAAAAGAGCCTTAAGTCGTGATCTCCCCATTCCTCTGCCGAAAACGTCGGACGCCCATAAAAAAACTTTAAACGGCGATATCTCCTAAACGGAGCGTCTAATCGATAAAAGAGCCTTAATTCGTGATCACTCCTCTCCTCGGCCAAAAACGTCGGGCGGCCATTGAAAGACTTTAAACAGCGATATCTCCCAAACGGAGCGTCTTATTGATAAAATAGCCTTTATTCGTAATCACCCCTTTCCTCGGCAAAAACGAGGGAATATTACAGAATAACTTATATGGCGATATCTTCTAAACTAAGCAACTAATCGATAAAAGAGCCTTAATTCGTGATCACCCCTTTCCTCGGCAAAAACGCGGGAAACCCTTAAAAAAACGTTAAACAGCGATATCTCCTAAACAAAGCGTCCTCGGCAAAAAACGCGGGAATACTACTTTAAACTCTGAACGGCGATATCTTCTAAACGACGCGTCTAATCAATAAAAGAGCCTTATTTCGTGATCACCCCTTTCCTCGGCAAAAACGCGGGAAAACCATAGCAAAACTTCAATCAGCGATATCTTCTGAACGAAGCGTCTAATCGATAAACGAGCCTTAATTCGTGATCACCCCTTTCCTCAAAAAAAAAGCGGGGAAACCATAGAAAAACTTTAAAAATCGATATCTCCTAAACGAAGCGTCTAATCGATAAAAGAGCCTTAATTCGTGGTCAGCCATTCCTCGGCCGAAAACTTCGGACGCCCATTAAAAAAATGTAAACAGCGATATCTCCCAAACGGAGCGTCTAATCGATAAAAGAGCCTTAATTCGTGATCTCCCCTTTCCTCGGCAAAAACGCGGGGAAACCATAGAAAAACTTTAAACAGCGATATCTCCTAATCGAAGCGTCTAATCGATAAAACAGCCTCAATTCGTGATCACTCCTTTCCTCGGCAAAAACGCAAGAATACTACAGAAAAACTTTAAACGACGATATCTTCTAAACGAAGCATGTAATCGATAAAAGAGCCTTAATTCGTGATCACTCCTCTCCTCGGCCAAAAACGTCGGACGTCCATTAAAAAACTTTAAACAGCGATATCTCCTAACCGAAGCGTCTAATCGATAAAAGAGCCTTAATTCGTGGTCACCCCTTTCCTCGACAAAAAACGCGGGAATACTACTTTAAAGTTTAAACTTTCAACGGCGATATCTTCTAAACGAAGATGAAAGAGCCTTAATTCGTGATCACCCCTCTCCTCGACCAAAAACGTCGGACGTCCATTAAAACAATTTAAACAGCGATATCTCCTAAACGGAGCGTCTAATCGATAAAAGAGCCTTAAGTCGTGATCTCCCCATTCCTCTGCCGAAAACGTCGGACGCCCATAAAAAAACTTTAAACGGCGATATCTCCTAAACGGAGCGTCTAATCGATAAAAGAGCCTTAATTCGTGATCACTCCTCTCCTCGGCCAAAAACGTCGGACGGCCATTGAAAGACTTTAAACAGCGATATCTCCCAAACGGAGCGTCTTATTGATAAAATAGCCTTTATTCGTAATCACCCCTTTCCTCGGCAAAAACGAGGGAATATTACAGAATAACTTATATGGCGATATCTTCTAAACTAAGCAACTAATCGATAAAAGAGCCTTAATTCGTGATCACCCCTTTCCTCGGCAAAAACGCGGGAAACCCTTAAAAAAACTTTAAACAGCGATATCTCCTAAACAAAGCGTCCTCGGCAAAAAACGCGGGAATACTACTTTAAACTCTGAACGGCGATATCTTCTAAACGACGCGTCTTATCAATAAAAGAGCCTTATTTCGTGATCACCCCTTTCCTCGGCAAAAACGCGGGAAAACCATAGCAAAACTTCAATCAGCGATATCTTCTGAACGAAGCGTCTAATCGATAAACGAGCCTTAATTCGTGATCACCCCTTTCCTAAAAAAAAGCGGGAAAACCATAGAAAAACTTTAAAAATCGATATCTCCTAAACGAAGCGTCTAATCGATAAAAGAGCCTTAATTCGTGGTCACCCATTCCTCGGCCGAAAACTTCGGACGCCCATTAAAAAAATGTAAACAGCGATATCTCCCAAACGGAGCGTCTAATCGATAAAAGAGCCTTAATTCGTGATCACCCCTTTCCTCGGCAAAAACGCGGGGAAACCATAGAAAAACTTTAAACAGCGATATCTCCTAATCGAAGCGTCTAATCGATAAAACAGCCTCAATTCGTGATCACTCCTTTCCTCGGCAAAAACGCGGGAATACTACAGAAAAACTTTAAACGACGATATCTTCTAAACGAAGCGTGTAATCGATAAAAGAGCCTTAATTCGTGATCACTCCTCTCCTCGGCTAAAAACGTCGGACGTCCTTTAAAAAACTTTAAACAGCGATATCTCCTAAACGAAGCGTCTTATCGATAAAAGAACCTAATTCGTGATCACCCCTTTCTTCGGCAAAAACGCGGGAATACTACAGAAAAACTTTAAACGACGATATCTTCTAAACGAAGCATCTAATCGATAAAAGAGCCTTAATTCGTGATCACCCCTCTCCTCGACCAAAAAGTGTCGGACGTCCATTGAAAAACTTTAAAAAGCGATATCTCCTAAACGGAGCGTCTAATGTATAAAAGAGCCTTAATTCGTGATCCCCCCATTCCTCTGCCGAAAAAGTCGGACGCCCATAAAAAAAACTTTAACCAACGATATCTCCTCAACGGAGCGTCTAATCGATAAAAGAGGCTTAATTCGTGATCACCCCTTTCCACAGCAAAAACGCGGGGAAACCATAGAAAAACTTTAAACGGCGATATCTTCTAAACGAAGCGTCTAATCGATAAAGGAAAACCATAGAAAAACTTTAAACATCGTTATCTTCTAAACGAGGCGTCTAATCGATAAAAGAGCCTTAATTCGTGATCACCCCTTTTCTCGACAAAAACGAGGGAAAACCATAGAAAAACTTTAAACAGCGATATCTCCTAAACGAAACGTCTAAGCCTTAATTCGTGATCACCCCCTTTCCTAAGCAAAAACGCGGGGAAACCATAGAAAAACTTTAAACGGCGATATCTTCTAAACGAAGCGTCTAATCGATAAAAGAGCCTTAATTCGTTAGCGATATCTCCTAAACGGAGTCTTATCGATAAAAATAGCCTTAATTCGTGATCACCCCTTTTCTCGGAAAAAACGCAGGAAGACTACAGAAAAACTTTAAACAGCGACATCTCTAAACAAAGCGTTTAAGCGACAAAAGGGCCTTAATTCGTGATCATCCCTTTCCTCGACAAAAACGCGGGAAGATCATAGAAAAACGTTAAACAGCGATATCTTCTAAACGAAGCGTCTAATCGATAAAAGAGCCTTAATTCGTGATCACTCCTCTCCTCGGCCAAAAACGTCGGACGTCCATTGAAAGACTTTAAACAGCGATATCTCCTAAACGGAGCGTCTTATTGACAAAATACCCTTAATTCGTGATCACCTCTTTTCTCGGAAAAAACGCAGGAAGACTACAGAAAACTTTAAACAGCAATATTTCTAAACGAAGCGTCTAATCGACAAAAAAAGCCATAGTCCGTGATCATCTCTTTCCTCGGCAAAATCGCGGGAAAACCATAAAAAAAACTTTAAACAGCGATATTTCCTAAACGAAGCGTCTAATCGATAAAAGAGCCTTAATTCGTGATCACACCTTTCCTCGACAAAAACGAGGGAAAACCATAGAAAAACTTTAAACAGCGATATCTCCTAAACGAAGCGTCTAATCAATAAAAGAGCCTTAATTCGTTATCACCCCCTTTCCTCGGCAAAAAAACACGGGAATACTACAGAAAAACTTTAAACGGCGATATCTTCTTAACGAAGCGTCTAATCGATAAAAGAGCATTAATTCGTGATCCCCCTCTCCTCTGCCGAAAACGTCAGACGCGCATAAAAAAACTTTAAACAGCGATATCTCCTAAACGGAGCGTCTAATCGATAAAAGAGCCTTAATTCGTGATCACCCCTTTCCTCGGCAAAAACGCGGAGAAACCATAGAAAATTTTTAAACAGCGATATCTTAAAGAAACGTCTAATCGATAAAAGAGGCTTAATTCGTGATCACCCCTTTCCACAGCAAAAACGCAGGGAAACCATAGAAAAACTTTAAACGGCGATATCTTCTAAACGAAGCGTCTAATCGATAAAAGAAAACCATAGAAAAACTTTAAACATCGTTATCTTCTAAACGAGGCGTCTAATAGATAAAAGAGCCTTAATTCGTGATCACCCCTTTCCTCGACAAAAACGAGGGAAAACCATAGAAAAACTTTAAACAGCGATATCTCCTAAACGAAGCTTATAACAATAAAAGAGCCTTAATTCGTGATCACCCCCTTTCCTAAGCAAAAACGCGGGGAAACCATAGAAAAACTTTAAACGGCGATATCTTCTAAACGAAGCGTCTAATCGATAAAAGAGCCTTAATTCGTTATCGATATCTCCTAAGCGGAGTCTTATCGATAAAAATAGCCTTAATTCGTGATCACCCCTTTTCTCGGAAAAAACGCAGGAAGACTACAGAAAAACTTTAAACAGCGACATCTCTAAACAAAGCGTTTAAGCGACAAAAGGGCCTTAATTCGTGATCATCCCTTTCCTCGACAAAAACGCGGGAAGATCATAGAAAAACGTTAAACAGCGATATCTTCTAAACGAAGCGTCTAATCGATAAAAGAGCCTTAATTCGTGATCACTCCTCTCCTCGGCCAAAAACGTCGGACGTCCATTGAAAGACTTTAAACAGCGATATCTCCTAAACGGAGCGTCTTATTGACAAAATACCCTTAATTCGTGATCACCTCTTTTCTCGGAAAAAACGCAGGAAGACTACAGAAAACTTTAAACAGCAATATTTCTAAACGAAGCGTCTAATCGACAAAAAAAGCCATAGTCCGTGATCATCTCTTTCCTCGGCAAAATCGCGGGAAAACCATAAAAAAAACTTTAAACAGCGATATTTCCTAAACGAAGCGTCTAATCGATAAAAGAGCCTTAATTCGTGATCACACCTTTCCTCGACAAAAACGAGGGAAAACCATAGAAAAACTTTAAACAGCGATATCTCCTAAACGAAGCGTCTAATCAATAAAAGAGCCTTAATTCGTTATCACCCCCTTTCCTCGGCAAAAAAACACGGGAATACTACAGAAAAACTTTAAACGGCGATATCTTCTTAACGAAGCGTCTAATCGATAAAAGAGCATTAATTCGTGATCCCCCTCTCCTCTGCCGAAAACGTCAGACGCGCATAAAAAAACTTTAAACAGCGATATCTCCTAAACGGAGCGTCTAATCGATAAAAGAGCCTTAATTCGTGATCACCCCTTTCCTCGGCAAAAACGCGGAGAAACCATAGAAAATTTTTAAACAGCGATATCTTAAAGAAACGTCTAATCGATAAAAGAGGCTTAATTCGTGATCACCCCTTTCCACAGCAAAAACGCAGGGAAACCATAGAAAAACTTTAAACGGCGATATCTTCTAAACGAAGCGTCTAATCGATAAAAGAAAACCATAGAAAAACTTTAAACATCGTTATCTTCTAAACGAGGCGTCTAATAGATAAAAGAGCCTTAATTCGTGATCACCCCTTTCCTCGACAAAAACGAGGGAAAACCATAGAAAAACTTTAAACAGCGATATCTCCTAAACGAAGCTTATAACAATAAAAGAGCCTTAATTCGTGATCACCCCCTTTCCTAAGCAAAAACGCGGGGAAACCATAGAAAAACTTTAAACGGCGATATCTTCTAAACGAAGCGTCTAATCGATAAAAGAGCCTTAATTCGTTATCGATATCTCCTAAGCGGAGTCTTATCGATAAAAATAGCCTTAATTCGTGATCATCCCTTTCCTCGACAAAAACGCGGGAAGATCATAGAAAAACTTTAAACAGCGATATCTTCTAAACGAAGCGTCTAATCGATAAAAGAGCCTTAATTAGTGATCACTCCTCTCCTCGGCCAAAAACGTCGGACGTCCATTGAAAGACTTTAAACAGCGATATCTCCTAAACGGAGCGTCTTATTGACAAAATACCCTTAATTCGTGATCACCTCTTTTCTCGGAAAAAACGCAGGAAGACTACAGAAAACTTTAAACAGCGATATTTCTAAACGAAGCGTCTAATCGACAAAAAAGCCATAATTCGTGATCATCTCTTTCCTCGGCAAAATCGCGGGAAAACCATAAAAAAAAACTTTAAACAGCGATATTTCCTAAACGAAGCGTCTAATCGATAAAAGAGCCTTAATTCGTGATCACCCCTTTCCTCTACAAAAACGAGGGAAGACCATAGAAAAACTTTAAACAGCGATATCTCCTAAACGAAGCGTCTAATCAATAAAAGAGCCGTAATTCGTTATCACCCCCTTTCCTCGGCAAAAAACACGGGAATACTACAGAAAAACTTTAAACGGCGATATCTTCTTAACGAAGCGTCTAATCGATAAAGGAAAACCATAGAAAAACTTTAAACATCGTTATCTTCTAAACGAGGCGTCTAATCGATAAAAGAGCCTTAATTCGTGATCACCCCTTTCCTCGACAAAAACGAGGGAAAACCATAGAAAAACTTTAAACAGCGATATCTCCTAAACGAAGCGTCTAAGCCTTAATTCGTGATCACCCCCTTTCCTAAGCAAAAACGCGGGGAAACCATAGAAAAACTTTAAACGGCGATATCTTCTAAACGAAGCGTCTAATCGATAAAAGAGCCTTAGTTCGTGATCACCCTCTCCTCGACCAAAAACGTCGGACGTCCATTGAAAAACTTTAAACAGCGATATCTCCTCTAACCGATAAAAAAAAAGCCTAAATTCGTAATCCCCCCATTCCTCTGCCGAAAACGTCGGACGCCCATAAAAAACTTTTAACAGCGATATCTCCTAAACGAAGCGTCTAATCGACAAAAGAGCCTTAATTCGTGAATAACGCTCAAAAAAACGCGGGAAAACCATAGACAAACCTTAAACAGCGATATCTCCTAAACGAAGCGTCTAATCGATAAAAGAGCCTTTATTCGTGATCACCCCTCTCCTCAAACAAAAACGTAACAGCGATATCTCCTGAACGGAGCGTCTAATCGATAAAAGAGCCTTAATTCGTGATCACCCGTTTCCTCGGCAAAAACGCGGGAAAACCATAAAAAAAACTTTAAACAGCAATATCTCCCAAAAGAAGCGTCTAATCGATAAAAGAGCATTAATTCGTGATCCCCCCCATTCCTCGGCCGAAAACGTCGGACGCCCATAAAAAAAACTTTAAACAACGATATCTCCTGAACGGAGCTTCTAATCGATAAAAGAGCCTTAATTCGTGATCACCCCTTTCCTCGGCAAAAACGCGGGAATACTACAGAAAAACTTTAAACAGCGATATCTTCTAAACGAAGCGTCTAATCGATAAAAACGCGGGAAACCCTTAGAAAAACTTTAAACAGCGATATATCATAAACAAAGCGTCTAATCGACAAAAGAGCCTTAATTGCTGATCACCCCCTTCCTCGGCAAAAAACGCGGGAATACTACTTTAAACTTAAAACTCTAAACGGCGATATCTTCTAAACGAAGCGACTAATCGATAAAACAGCGATATCTCCTAATCGAAGCGTCTAAACGATAAATACAGCCTCAATTCGTGATCACCCCTTTCCTCGGCAAAAACGCGGGAATACTACTTTAAACGGCGATATCTTCTAAACGAAGCGTCTAATCGACAAAAGAGCCTTTCCTCGGCAAAAACGAGGGAATATTACAGAAAAACTTTATACGGCGATATCTTCTAAACTAAGCGTCTAATCGATAAAAGAGCCTTAATTCGTTATCACCCCCTTCCTCGACAAAAAACGCGGGAATACTACTTTAAACGGCGATATCTTCTAAACTAAGCGTCTAATCGATAAAAGAGCCTTAATTCGTGATCACTCCTCTCCTCGGCCAAAAACGTCGGACGTCCATTGAAAGACTTTAAACAGCGATATCTCCTAAACGGAGCGTCTTATTGACCAAATACCCTTAATTCGTGATCACCCCTTTTCTCGGAAAAAACGCAGGAAGACTACAGAAAACTTTAAACAGCGATATTTCTAAACGAAGCGTCTAATCGACAAAAAAGCCATAATCCGTGATCATCTCTTTCCTCGGCAAAATCGCGGGAAAACCATAAAAAAAACTTTAAACAGCGATATTTCCTAAACGAAGCGTCTAATCGATAAAAGAGCCTTAATTCGTGATCACCCCTTTCCTCGACAAAAACGAGGGAAAACCATAGAAAAACTTTAAACAGCGATATCTCCTAAACGAAGCGTCTAATCAATAAAAGAGCCTTAATTCGTTATCACCCCCTTTCCTCGGCAAAAAACACGGGAATACTACAGACAAACTTTAAACGGCGATATCTTCTTAACGAAGCGTCTAATCGATAAAAGAGCATTAATTCGTGATCCCCCTCTCCTCGACCAAAAACGTCGGACGTCCATTGAAAAACTTTAAACAGCGATATCTCCTTAACGGAGCGGCTAATCGATAAAAGAGCCTTAATTCGTGATCCCACCATTCTTCTGCCAAAAACGTCGGACGCCCATTAAAAAAACTTTAAACAGCGATATCTCCTAAACGGAGCGTCTAACCGATAAAAAAAAAGCCTAAATTCGTGATCCCCCCATTCCTCTGCCGAAAATGTCGGACGCCCATAAAAAAACTTTTAACAGCGATATCTCCTAAACGGAGCGTCTAACCGATAAAAAAAGCCTAAATTCGTGATCCCCCCATTCCTCTGCCGAAAATGTCGGACGCCCATAAAAAACTTTTAAAAGCTATATCTCCTAAACGAAGCGTCTAATCGACAAAAGAGCCTTAACTCGCGATCACCCCTTTCCTCGGCAAAAACGAGGGAATATTACAGAAAAACTTTATACGGCGATATCTTCTAAACTAAGCGTCTAATCGATAAAAGAGCCTTAATTCGTTATCACCCCCTTCCTCGACAAAAAACGCGGGAATACTACTTTAAACGGCGATATCTTCTAAACGAAGCGTCTAATCGATGAAAGAGCCTTAATTCGTGATCACCCCTCTCTTCGACCAAAAACGTCGGACGTCCATTGAAAAACTTTCAAAAGCGATATCTCCTAAACGGAGCGTCTAATGTATAAAAGAGCCTTAATTCGTGATCCCCCATTCCTCTGCCGAAAACGTCGGACGCCCATAAAAAAAACTTTAAACAACGATATCTCCTCAACGGAGCGTCTAATCGATAAAAGAGCCTTAATTCGTGATCACCCCTTTCCTCGGCAAAAACGCGGAGAAACCATAGAAAAATTTTAAACAGCGATATCTTAAAGAAGCGTCTAATCGTTAAAAGAGGCTTAATTCGTGATCACCCCTTTCCACAGCAAAAACGCGGGGAAACTATAGAAAAACTTTAAAAAGCGATATCTCCTCAACGGAGCGTCTAATCGATAAAAGAAAACCATAGAAAAACTTTAAACATCGGTATCTTCTAAACGAAGCGTCTAATCGACAAAAGAGCCTTAATTCGCGACATCTCTAAACAAAGCGTTTAAGCGACAAAAGAGCCTTAATTCGTGATCATCCCTTTCCTCGACAAAAACGCGGGAAGATCATAGAAAAACTTTAAACAGCGATATCTTCTAAACGAAGCGTCTAATCGATAAAAGAGCCTTAATTCGTGATCACTCCTCTCCTCGGCCAAAAACGTCGGACGTCCATTGAAAGACTTTAAACAGCGATATCTCCTAAACGGAGCGTCTTATTGATAAAATACCCTTAATTCGTGATCACCCCTTTTCTCGGAAAAAACGCAGGAAGACTACAGAAAACTTTAAACAGCGATATTTCTAAACGAAGCGTCTAATCGACAATAAAAGCCATAATCCGTGATCATCTCTTTCCTCGGCAAAATCGCGGGAAAACCATAAAAAAACTTTAAACAGCGATATTTCCTAAATGAAGCGTCTAATCGATAAAAGAGCCTTAATTCGTGATCACCCCTTTCCTCTACAAAAACGGGGAAACCATAGAAAAACTTTTAACAGCGATATCTCCTAAACGAAGCGTCTAATCAATAAAAGAGCCTTAATTCGTTATCACCCCCTTTCCTCGGCAAAAAACACGGGAATACTACAGAAAAACTTTAAACGGCGATATCTTCTTAACGAAGCGTCTAATCGATAAAAGAGCATTAATTCGTGATCACCCTCTCCTCGACCAAAAACGTCGGACGTCCATTGAAAAACTTTAAACAGCGATATCTCCTTAACGGAGCGTCTAATCGATAAAAGAGCCTTAATTCGTGATCCCCCCATTCCTCTGCCGAAAACGTCAGACGCGCATAAAAAAACTTTAAACAGCGATATCTCCTAAACGGAGCGTCTAATCGATAAAAGAGCCTTAATTCGTGATCACCCCTCTCCTCGACCAAAAACGTCGGACGTCCATTGAAAAACTTTAAATAGCGATATCTCCTAAACGGAGCGTCTAATCGATTAAAGAGCCTTAATTCGTGATCTCCCCTTTCCTCGGCAAAAGCGCGGGAAAACCATAAAAAAAACTTTAAACAGCAATATCTCCTAAAAGAAGCGTCTAATCGATAAAACAGCTTCAATTCGTGATCACCCCTTTCCACGGAAAAATGCGGGAAAACCAAAGACAAACTTTAAACAGCGATATCTCCTAAACGAAGCATCTAATCGATAAAAGAGCCCTTATTCGTCATCACTCCTCTCCTCGGCCAAAAACGTCGGACGTCCATTGAAAAACTTTAAATAGCGATATCTCCTAAACGGAGCGTCTAATCGATAAAAGAGCCTTAATTCGTGAATTACGCTCAAAAAAACGCGGGAAAACCATAGACAAACCTTAAACAGCGATATCTCCTAAACGAAGCGTCTAATCGATAAAAGAGCCTTTATTCGTGATCACCCCTCTCCTCGACCAAAAACGTAACAGCGATATCTCCTAAACGGAGCGTCTAATCGATAAAAGAGCATTAATTCGTGATCCCCCCCATTCCTCCGCCGAAAACGTCGGACGCCCATAAAAAAAACTTTAAACAACGATATCTCCTGAACGGAGCTTCTAATCGATGAAAGAGCCTTAATTCGTGATAACCCCTTTCCTCGGCAAAAACGCGGGAAAACCATAGAAAAACTTTAAACAGCGATATCTCCTAAAAGAAGCTTCTAATCGATAAAAGAGCCTCAATTCGTGATCACCGCTCTCCTCGACCAAAAACGTCGGACGTCCATTGAAAAACTTTAAACAGCGATATCTCCTAAACAGAGCGTCTAATCGATAAGAGAGCCTTTATTCGTGATCACCCCTTTCCTCGAAAAAAACGTGGGAATACTACAGGAAAACTTTAAACGGCGATATCTTCTAAACGAAGCGTCTAATCGATAAAAGAGCCTTAATTCGTGATCACCCCTCTCCTCGACCAAAAACGTCGGACGTCCATTGAAAAACTTTAAACAGCGATATCTCCTAAACAGAGCGTCTAATCGATAAAAGAGCCTTTATTCGTGATCCCCCCCCCCCCATTCCTCTGCTGAAATCGTCGGACGCCCATAAAAAGACTTTAAACAGCGATATCTCCTAAACGAAGCGTTTAATCGATAAAACAGCCTCAGTTCGTGATCACCCCTTTCCTCGGCAAAAACGGCAGAATACTACAGAAAAACTTTAAACGGCGATATCTTCTAAACGAAGCGTCTAATCGATAAAAGAGCTTTAATTCGTGATCACTCCTCTCCTCGGCCAGAAACGTCGGACGTCCATTGAACAACTTTAAACAGCGATATCTCCGTCTTATTAATAAAACAGCCTTAATTCGTGATCACCCCTTTTCTCGGAAAAAACGCAGGAAGACTACAGAAAAACTTTAAACAGCGATATTTCTAAACGAAGCGTCTAATTGACAAAAGAGCCTTAATTCTTGATCATCCCTTTCCTCGGCAAAAACGCGGGAAAACCATAGTAAAACTTCAAACGGCGATATTTCTAAACGAAGCGTCTAATCGATAAAAGAGGCTTAATTCGTGATCACTCCTTTCCTCGGCAAAAGCGCGGGAATACTACAGGAAAACTTTAAACGGCGATATCTTCTAAACGAAGCGTCTAATCGATAAAAGAGCTTAATTCGTAATCACTCGATTAAACGCTTTTCATTGTTTTATCGATTAAACGAAGCGTTTAATCGATAAAACAGCCTCAGTTCGTGATCACCCCTTTCCTCGGCAAAAACGCCAGAATACTACAGAAAAACTTTAAACGGCGATATCTTCTAAACGAAGCGTCTAATCGATAAAAGAGCCTTAATTCGTGATCACTCCTCTCCTCGGCCTAAAACGTCGGACGTCCATTGAACAACTTTAAACAGCGATATCTCCTAAACAGAGCGTCTAATCGATAGAAGAGCCTTAATTCGTGATCCCCCCATTCCTCTGCCGAAAACGTCGGACGCCTATAAAAAAACATTAAACAGCGATATCTCCTAAATGGAGCGTCTAATCGATAAAAGAACCTTAATTCGTGATCACCTAATTCTAATCGATAAAAAAGACCTTATTCGTGATCAGCCCTCTCCACGACAAAAACGCGGGAAAACGATAGAAAAACTTTAAACAGCGAAATCTTCTAAACGTAGCGTCTAATCGATAAAAGATGCTTAATTCGTGATCCCCCTTTCCTCGGCAAAAACGAGGGAAAACCATAGACAAACTTTAAACAGCGATATCTCCTAAACGAAGCGTCTAATCGTCTAATACTACAGGAAAACTTTAAACGGCGATATCTTCTAAACGAGGCGTCTAATCGACAAAAGAGCCTTAATTCGTGATCACTCCTCTCCTCGACCTTCGGACGCCCATAAAAAACTTTAAACAACGATATCTCAAAAACGGGGGAAACCATAGAAAAACTTTAAACAGCGATATCTCCTAAACGAAGCGTCTAATCAATAAAAGAGCCTTAATTCGTTATCACCCCCTTTCCTCGGCAAAAAACACGGGAATACTACAGAAAAACTTTAAACGGCGATATCTTCTTAACGAAGCGTCTAATCGATAAAAGAGCATTAATTCGTGATCACCCTCTCCTCGACCA
Source organism: Hydrotaea diabolus (assembly GCA_963513945.1). Classification (NCBI taxonomy): domain Eukaryota; kingdom Metazoa; phylum Arthropoda; class Insecta; order Diptera; family Muscidae; genus Hydrotaea; species Hydrotaea diabolus. The sequence continues at coordinate 67,745,274 of OY740718.1, forward strand.
AAAACGTCGGACGTCCATTGAAAAACTTTAAACAGCGATATCTCCTTAACGGAGCGTCTAATCGATAAAAGAGCCTTAATTCGTGATCACCCCTCTCCTCGACCAAAAACGTCGGACGTCCATTGAAAAACTTTAAATAGCGATATCTCCTAAACGGAGCGTCTAATCGATTAAAGAGCCTTAATTCGTGATCACCCCTTTCCTCGGCAAAAGCGCGGGAAAACCATAAAAAAAACTTTAAACAGCAATATCTCCTAAAAGAAGCGTCTAATCGATAAAACAGCTTCAATTCGTGATCACCCCTTTCCACGGAAAAATGCGGGAAAACCAAAGACAAACTTTAAACAGCGATATCTCCTAAACGAAGCATCTAATCGATAAAAGAGCCCTTATTCGTCATCACTCCTCTCCTCGGCCAAAAACGTCAGACGTCCATTGAAAAACTTTAAATAGCGATATCTCCTAAACGGAGCGTCTAATCGATAAAAGAGCCTTAATTCGTGAATAACGCTCAAAAAAACGCGGGAAAACCATAGACAAACCTTAAACAGCGATATCTCCTAAACGAAGCGTCTAATCGATAAAAGAGCCTTTATTCGTGATCACCCCTCTCCTCGACCAAAAACGTAACAGCGATATCTCCTAAACGGAGCGTCTAATCGATAAAAGAGCATTAATTCGTGATCCCCCCATTCCTCCGCCGAAAACGTCGGACGCCCATAAAAAAAACTTTAAACAACGATATCTCCTGAACGGAGCTTCTAATCGATGAAAGAGCCTTAATTCGTGATAACCCCTTTCCTCGGCAAAAACGCGGGAAAACCATAGAAAAACTTTAAACAGCGATATCTCCTAAAAGAAGCTTCTAATCGATAAAAGAGCCTCAATTCGTGATCACCGCTCTCCTCGACCAAAAACGTCGGACGTCCATTGAAAAACTTTAAACAGCGATATCTCCTAAACAGAGCGTCTAATCGATAAGAGAGCCTTTATTCGTGATCACCCCTTTCCTCGAAAAAAACGTGGGAACACTACAGGAAAACTTTAAACGGCGATATCTTCTAAACGAAGCGTCTAATCGATAAAAGAGCCTTAATTCGTGATCACCCCTCTCCTCGACCAAAAACGTCGGACGTCCATTGAAAAACTTTAAACAGCGATATCTCCTAAACAGAGCGTCTAATCGATAAAAGAGCCTTTATTCGTGATCCCCCCCCCCCATTCCTCTGCTGAAATCGTCGGACGCCCATAAAAAGACTTTAAACAGCGATATCTCCTAAACGAAGCGTTTAATCGATAAAACAGCCTCAGTTCGTGATCACCCCTTTCCTCGGCAAAAACGGCAGAATACTACAGAAAAACTTTAAACGGCGATATCTTCTAAACGAAGCGTCTAATCGATAAAAGAGCTTTAATTCGTGATCACTCCTCTCCTCGGCCAGAAACGTCGGACGTCCATTGAACAACTTTAAACAGCGATATCTCCGTCTTATTAATAAAACAGCCTTAATTCGTGATCACCGCTTTTCTCGGAAAAAACGCAGGAAGACTACAGAAAAACTTTAAACAGCGATATTTCTTAACGAAGCGTCTAATCGACAAAAGAGCCTTAATTCGTGATCATCCCTTTCCTCGGCAAAAACGCGGGAAAACCATAGAAAAACTTCAAACGGCGATATTTCTAAACGAAGCGTCTAATCGATAAAAGAGGCTTAATTCGTGATCACTCCTTTCCTCGGCAAAAGCGCGGGAATACTACAGGAAAACTTTAAACGGCGATATCTTCTAAACGAAGCGTCTAATCGATAAAAGAGCTTAATTCGTAATCACTCGATTAAACGCTTTTCATTGTTTTATCGATTAAACGAAGCGTTTAATCGATAAAACAGCCTCAGTTCGTGATCACCCCTTTCCTCGGCAAAAACGCCAGAATACTACAGAAAAACTTTAAACGGCGATATCTTCTAAACGAAGCGTCTAATCGATAAAAGAGCCTTAATTCGTGATCACTCCTCTCCTCGGCCTAAAACGTCGGACGTCCATTGAACAACTTTAAACAGCGATATCTCCTAAACAGAGCGTCTAATCGATAGAAGAGCCTTAATTCGTGATCCCCCCATTCCTCTGCCGAAAACGTCGGACGCCCATAAAAAAACATTAAACAGCGATATCTCCTAAATGGAGCGTCTAATCGATAAAAGAACCTTAATTCGTGATCACCTAATTCTAATCGATAAAAAAGACCTTATTCGTGATCAGCCCTCTCCACGACAAAAACGCGGGAAAACGATAGAAAAACTTTAAACAGCGAAATCTTCTAAACGTAGCGTCTAATCGATAAAAGATGCTTAATTCGTGATCCCCCTTTCCTCGGCAAAAACGAGGGAAAACCATAGACAAACTTTAAACAGCGATATCTCCTAAACGAAGCGTCTAATCGTCTAATACTACAGGAAAACTTTAAACGGCGATATCTTCTAAACGAGGCGTCTAATCGACAAAAGAGCCTTAATTCGTGATCACTCCTCTCCTCGACCTTCGGACGCCCATAAAAAACTTTAAACAACGATATCTCAAAAACGGGGGAAACCATAGAAAAACTTTAAACAGCGATATCTCCTAAACGAAGCGTCTAATCAATAAAAGAGCCTTAATTCGTTATCACCCCCTTTCCTCGGCAAAAAACACGGGAATACTACAGAAAAACTTTAAACGGCGATATCTTCTTAACGAAGCGTCTAATCGATAAAAGAGCATTAATTCGTGATCACCCTCTCCTCGACCAAAAACGTCGGACGTCCATTGAAAAACTTTAAACAGCGATATCTCCTTAACGGAGCGTCTAATCGATAAAAGAGCCTTAATTCGTGATCCCCCCATTCCTCTGCCGAAAACGTCAGACGCGCATAAAAAAACTTTAAACAGCGATATCTCCTAAACGGAGCGTCTAATCGATAAAAGAGCCTTAATTCGTGATCACCCCTCTCCTCGACCAAAAACGTCGGACGTCCATTGAAAAACTTTAAATAGCGATATCTCCTAAACGGAGCGTCTAATCGATTAAAGAGCCTTAATTCGTGATCACCCCTTTCCTCGGCAAAAGCGCGGGAAAACCATAAAAAAACTTTAAACAGCAATATCTCCTAAAAGAAGCGTCTAATCGATAAAACAGCTTCAATTCGTGATCACCCCTTTCCACGGAAAAATGCGGGAAAACCAAAGACAAACTTTAAACAGCGATATCTCCTAAACGAAGCATCTAATCGATAAAAGAGCCCTTATTCGTCATCACTCCTCTCCTCGGCCAAAAACGTCGGACGTCCATTGAAAAACTTTAAATAGCGATATCTCCTAAACGGAGCGTCTAATCGATAAAAGAGCCTTAATTCGTGAATAACGCTCAAAAAAACGCGGGAAAACCATAGACAAACCTTAAACAGCGATATCTCCTAAACGAAGCGTCTAATCGATAAAAGAGCCTTTATTCGTGATCACCCCTCTCCTCGACCAAAAACGTAACAGCGATATCTCCTAAACGGAGCGTCTAATCGATAAAAGAGCATTAATTCGTGATCCCCCCCATTCCTCCGCCGAAAACGTCGGACGCCCATAAAAAAAACTTTAAACAACGATATCTCCTGAACGGAGCTTCTAATCGATGAAAGAGCCTTAATTCGTGATAACCCCTTTTCTCGGCAAAAACGCGGGAAAACCATAGAAAAACTTTAAACAGCGATATCTCCTAAAAGAAGCTTCTAATCGATAAAAGAGCCTCAATTCGTGATCACCGCTCTCCTCGACCAAAAACGTCGGACGTCCATTGAAAAACTTTAAACAGCGATATCTCCTAAACAGAGCGTCTAATCGATAAGAGAGCCTTTATTCGTGATCACCCCTTTCCTCGAAAAAAACGTGGGAATACTACAGGAAAACTTTAAACGGCGATATCTTCTAAACGAAGCGTCTAATCGATAAAAGAGCCTTAATTCGTGATCACCCCTCTCCTCGACCAAAAACGTCGGACGTCCATTGAAAAACTTTAAACAGCGATATCTCCTAAACAGAGCGTCTAATCGATAAAAGAGCCTTTATTCGTGATCCCCCCCCATTCCTCTGCTGAAATCGTCGGACGCCCATAAAAAGACTTTAAACAGCGATATCTCCTAAACGAAGCGTTTAATCGATAAAACAGCCTCAGTTCGTGATCACCCCTTTCCTCAGCAAAAACGGCAGAATACTACAGAAAAACTTTAAACGGCGATATCTTCTAAACGAAGCGTCTAATCGATAAAAGAGCTTTAATTCGTGATCACTCCTCTCCTCGGCCAGAAACGTCGGACGTCCATTGAACAACTTTAAACAGCGATATCTCCGTCTTATTAATAAAACAGCCTTAATTCGTGATCACCCCTTTTCTCGGAAAAAACGCAGGAAGACTACAGAAAAACTTTAAACAGCGATATTTCTTAACGAAGCGTCTAATCGACAAAAGAGCCTTAATTCGTGATCATCCCTTTCCTCGGCAAAAACGCGGGAAAACCATAGAAAAACTTCAAACGGCGATATTTCTAAACGAAGCGTCTAATCGATAAAAGAGGCTTAATTCGTGATCACTCCTTTCCTCGGCAAAAGCGCGGGAATACTACAGGAAAACTTTAAACGGCGATATCTTCTAAACGAAGCGTCTAATCGATAAAAGAGCTTAATTCGTAATCACTCGATTAAACACTTTTCATTGTTTTATCGATTAAACGAAGCGTTTAATCGATAAAACAGCCTCAGTTCGTGATCACCCCTTTCCTCGGCAAAAACGCCAGAATACTACAGAAAAACTTTAAACGGCGATATCTTCTAAACGAAGCGTCTAATCGATAAGAGAGCCTTAATTCGTGATCACTCCTCTCCTCGGCCTAAAACGTCGGACGTCCATTGAACGACTTTAAACAGCGATATCTCCTAAACAGAGCGTCTAATCGATAGAAGAGCCTTAATTCGTGATCCCCCATTCCTCTGCCGAAAACGTCGGACGCCCATAAAAAAACATTAAACAGCGATATCTCCTAAATGGAGCGTCTAATCGATAAAAGAACCTTAATTCGTGATCACCTAATTCTAATCGATAAAAAAGACCTTATTCGTGATCAGCCCTCTCCACGACAAAAACGCGGGAAAACGATAGAAAAACTTTAAACAGCGAAATCTTCTAAACGTAGCGTCTAATCGATAAAAGATGCTTAATTCGTGATCCCCCTTTCCTCGGCAAAAACGAGGGAAAACCATAGACAAACTTTAAACAGCGATATCTCCTAAACGAAGCGTCTAATCGTCTAATACTACAGGAAAACTTTAAACGGCGATATCTTCTAAACGAGGCGTCTAATCGACAAAAGAGCCTTAATTCGTGATCACTCCTCTCCTCGACCTTCGGACGCCCATAAAAAACTTTAAACAACGATATCTCCTAAACAGAGCGTCTAATCGATAAAAGAGCCTTAATTCGTGATCAAAGAGCATTAATTCATGATCACCCCTTTCCTCGGCCAAAAACGCGGGAATACTACAGAAGAACTTTAAACGGCGATATCTTCTAAACGAAGCGTCTAATCGATAAAAGAGCCTTAATTCGTGATCACCCCTCTCCTCGACCAAAAACGTCGGACGTCCATTGAAAAACTTTAAACAGCGATATCTCCTAAACGGAGCGTCTAATCGATAAAAGAGCCTTAATTCGTGATCCCCCATTCCTCTGCTGAAAACGTCGGACGCCCATAAAAAGACTTTAAACAGCGATATCTCCTAAACGGAGCGTCTAATCGATAAAAGAGCCTTAATTCGTGATCACCTAATTCTAATCGATAAAAGAGACCTTATTCGTGATCACCCCTCTCCACGACAAAAACGCGGGAAAACGATAGAAAACTTTAAACAGCGAAATCTTCTAAACGTAGCGTCTAATCGATAAAAGATGCTTAATTCGTGATCCCCCTTTCCTCGGCAAAAACGCGGGAAAACCATAGAACTTTAAACAGCGATATTTCCTAAACGAAGCGTCTAATCGTCTAATACTACAGGAAAACTTTAAACGGCGATATCTTCTAAACGAGGCGTCTAATCGATAAAAGAGCCTTAATTCGTGATCACTCCTCTCCTCGGCCTTCGGACGCCCATAAAAAACTTTAAACAACGATATCTCCTAAACAGAGCGTCTAATCGATAAAAGAGCCTTTATTCGTTATCAAAGAGCCTTAATTCGTGATCACCCCTTTCCTCGGCAAAAACGCGGGAAAACCATAGAAAAACTTCAAACAGCGATATCTTCTAAACGAAGCGTCTAATCGATAAAAGAGCTTAATTCGTAATCACTCGATTAAACGCTTTTCACTGCTTTATCGATTAAACGAAGCGTTTAATCGATAAAACAGCCTCAGTTCGTGATCAACCCTTTCCTCGGCAAAAACGCCAGAATACTACAGAAAAACTTTAAACGGCGATATCTTCTGAACGAAGCGTCTAATCGATAAAAGAGCCTTAATTCGTGATCACCCCTCTCCTCGGCCAAAAACGTCGGACGTCCATTGAACAACTTTAAACAGCGATATCTCCTAAACAGAGCGTCTAATCGATAGAAGAGCCTTAATTCGTGATCCCCCATTCCTCTGCCGAAAACGTCGGACGCCCATAAAAAAACATTAAACAGCGATATCTCCTAAACGGAGCGTCTAATCGATAAAAGAGCCTTAATTCGTGATCACCTAATTCTAATCGATAAAAGAGACCTTATTCGTGATCACCCCTCTCCACGACAAAAACGCGGGAAAACGATAGAAAAACTTTAAACAGCGAAATCTTCTAAACGTAGCGTCTAATCGGTAAAAGATGCTTAATTCGTGATCCCCCTTTCCTCGGCAAAAACGCGGGAAAACCATAGAACTTTAAACAGCGATATTTCCTAAACGAAGCGTCTAATCGTCTAATACTACAGGAAAACTTTAAACGGCGATATCTTCTAAACGAGGCGTCTAATCGATAAAAGAGCCTTAATTCGTGATCACTCCTCTCCTCGGCCTTCGGACGCCCATAAAAAACTTTAAACAACGATATCTCCTAAACAGAGCGTCTAATCGATTAAAGAGCCTTAATTCGTGATCAAAGAGCATTAATTCGTGATCCCCCTTTCCTCGGCAAAAACGCGGGAAAACCATAGAACTTTAAACAGCGATATCTCTTAAACGAAGCGTCTAATGGACAAAATAGCCTTAATTCGTGATCACCCCTTTCCTCGGAAAAACGAGGGAAAACCAAAGACAAATTTTAAACAGCGATATCTCCTAAACGAAGCATCTAATCGATAAAAGAGCCCTCATTCGTAATCACTCCTCTCCTCGGCCAAAAACGTCAGACGTCCATTGAAAAACTTTAAATAGCGATATCTCCTAAACGGAGCGTCTAATCGATAAAAGAGCATTAATTCGTGATCCCCCCCATTCCTCCGCCGAAAACGTCGGACGCCCATAAAAAAAACTTTAAACAACGATATCTCCTGAACGGAGCTTCTAATCGATAAAAGAGCCTCAATTCGTGATCACCGCTCTCCTCGACCAAAAACGTCGGACGTCCATTGAAAAACTTTAAACAGCGATATCTCCTAAACGGAGCGTCTAATCGATTAAAGAGCCTTAATTCGTGATCACCCCTTTCCTCGGCAAAAGCGCGGGAATACTACAGGAAAACTTTAAACGGCGATATCTTCTAAACGAAGCGTCTAATCGATAAAAGAGCTTAATTCTTCACCCCTCTCCACGACAAAAACGCGGGAAAACGATAGAAAAACTTTAAACAGCGAAATCTTCTAAACGTAGCGTCTAATCGATAAAAGATGCTTAATTCGTGATCCCCCTTTCCTCGGCAAAAACGCGGGAAAACCATAGAACTTTAAACAGCGATATCTCTTAAACGAAGCGTCTAATTGACAAAATAGCCTTAATTCGTGATCACCACTTTCCTCGGAAAAACGAGGGAAAACCATAGACAAACTTTAAACAGCGATATCTCCTAAACGAAGCGTCTAATCGTCTAATACTACAGGAAAACTTTAAACGGCGATATCTTCTAAACGAGGCGTCTAATCGACAAAAGAGCCTTAATTCGTGATCACTCCTCTCCTCGGCCTTCGGACGCCCATAAAAAACTTTAAAAAACGATCCTAAACAGAGCGTCTAATCGATAAAAGAGCCTTAATTCGTGATCAAAGAGCATTAATTCGTGATCACCCCTTTCCTCGGCCAAAAACGCGGGAATACTACAGAAGAACTTTAAACGGCGATATCTTCTAAACGAAGCGTCTAATCGATAAAAGAGCCTTAATTCGTGATCACCCCTCTCCTCGACCAAAAACGTCGGACGTCCATTGAAAAACTTTAAACAGCGATATCTCCTAAACGGAGCGTCTAATCGATAAAAGAGCCTTAATTCGTGATCCCCCCATTCCTCTGCTGAAAACGTCGGACGCCCATAAAAAGACTTTAAACAGCGATATCTACTAAACGGAGCGTCTAATCGATAAAAGAGCCTTAATTCGTGATCACCCCTCTCCTCGACCAAAAACGTCGGACGTCCATTGAAAAACTTTAAATAGCGATATCTCCTAAACGGAGCGTCTAATCGATAAAATAGCATTAATTCGTGATCCCCCCCATTCCTCCGCCGAAAACGTCGGACGCCCATAAAAAAAACTTTAAACAACGATATCTCCTGAACGGAGCTTCTAATCGATAAAAGAGCCTTAATTCGTGATCACCCCTTTCCTCGGCAAAAACGCGGGAAAACCATAGAAAAACTTTAAACAGCGATATCTCCTAAAAGAAGCTTCTAATCGATAAAAGAGCCTTAATTCGTGATCACCGCTCTCCTCGACCAAAAACGTCGGACGTCCATTGAAAAACTTTAAACAGCGATATCTCCTAAACGGAGCGTCTAATCGATTAAAGAGCCTTAATTCGTGATCACCCCTTTCCTCGGCAAAAGCGCGGGAATACTACAGGAAAACTTTAAACGGCGATATCTTCTAAACGAAGCGTCTAATCGATAAAAGAGCTTAATTCGTAATCACTCCTCTCCTCGACCAAAAACGTCGGACGTCCATTGAAAAACTTTAAACAGCGATATCTCCTAAACAGAGCGTCTAATCGATAAGAGAGCCTTTATTCGTGATCACCCCTTTCCTCGAAAAAAACGTGGGAATACTACAGGAAAACTTTAAACGGCGATATCTTCTAAACGAAGCGTCTAATCGATAAAAGAGCCTTAATTCGTGATCACCCCTCTCCTCGACCAAAAACGTCGGACGTCCATTGAAAAACTTTAAACAGCGATATCTCCTAAACAGAGCGTCTAATCGATAAAAGAGCCTTTATTCGTGATCCCCCCCCCATTCCTCTGCTGAAAACGTCGGACGCCCATAAAAAGACTTTAAACAGTGATATCTCCTAAACGGAGCGTCTAATCGATAAAAGAGCCTTAATTCGTGATCACCTAATTCTAATCGATAAAAGAGACCTTATTCGTGATCACCCCTCTCCACGACAAAAACGCGGGAAAACGATAGAAAAACTTTAAACAGCGAAATCTTCTAAACGTAGCGTCTAATCGATAAAAGATGCTTAATTCGTGATCCCCCTTTCCTCGGCAAAAACGCGGGAAAACCATAGAACTTTAAACAGCGATATTTCCTAAACGAAGCGTCTAATCGTCTAATACTACAGGAAAACTTTAAACGGCGATATCTTCGAAACGAGGCGTCTAATCGATAAAAGAGCCTTAATTCGTGATCACTCCTCTCCTCGGCCTTCGGACGCCCATAAAAAACTTTAAACAACGATATCTCCTAAACAGAGCGTCTAATCGATAAAAGAGCCTTAATTCGTGATCAAAGAGCATTAATTCGTGATCCCCCTTTCCTCGGCAAAAACGCGGGAAAACCATAGAACTTTAAACAGCGATATCTCTTAATCGACGCGTCTAATTGACAAAATAGCCTTAATTCGTGATCACCCCTTTCCTCGGAAAAACGAGGGAAAACCAAAGACAAACTTTAAACAGCGATATCTCCTAAACGAAGCATCTAATCGATAAAAGAGCCCTTATTCGTAATCACTCCTCTCCTCGGCCAAAAACGTCGGACGTCCATTGAAAAACTTTAAATAGCGATATCTCCTAAACGGAGCGTCTAATCGATAAAAGAGCATTAATTCGTGATCCCCCCCATTCCTCCGCCGAAAACGTCGGACGCCCATAAAAAAAACTTTAAACAACGATATCTCCTGAACGGAGCTTCTAATCGATAAAAGAGCCTCAATTCGTGATCACCGCTCTCCTCGACCAAAAACGTCGGATGTCCATTGAAAAACTTTAAACAGCGATATCTCCTAAACGGAGCGTCTAATCGATTAAAGAGCCTTAATTCGTGATCACCCCTTTCCTCGGCAAAAGCGCAGGAATACTACAGGAAAACTTTAAACGGCGATATCTTCTAAACGAAGCGTCTAATCGATAAAAGAGCTTAATTCTTCACCCCTCTCCACGACAAAAACGCGGGAAAACGATAGAAAAACTTTAAACAGCGAAATCTTCTAAACTTAGCGTCTAATCGATAAAAGATGCTTAATTCGTGATCCCCCTTTCCTCGGCAAAAACGCGGGAAAACCATAGAACTTTAAACAGCGATATCTCTTAAACGAAGCGTCTAATTGACAAAATAGCCTTAATTCGTGATCACCCCTTTCCTCGGAAAAACGAGGGAAAACCATAGACAAACTTTAAACAGCGATATCTCCTAAACAAAGCGTCTAATCGTCTAATACTACAGGAAAACTTTAAACGGCGATATCTTCTAAACGAGGCGTCTAATCGACAAAAGAGCCTTAATTCGTGATCACTCCTCTCCTCGGCCTTCGGACGCCCATAAAAAACTTTAAACAACGATCCTAAAAGAGCCTTAATTCGTGATCACTCCTCTCCTCGGCCTTCGGACGCCCATAAAAAACTTTAAACAACGATCCTAAACAGAGCGTCTAATCGATAAAAGAGCCTTAATTCGTGATCAAAGAGCATTAATTCGTGATCACCCCTTTCCTCGGCCAAAAACGCGGGAATACTACAGAAGAACTTTAAACGGCGATATCTTCTAAACGAAGCGTCTAATCGATAAAAGAGCCTTAATTCGTGATCACCCCTCTCCTCGACCAAAAACGTCGGACGTCCATTGAAAAACTTTAAACAGCGATATCTCCTAAACGGAGCGTCTAATCGATAAAAGAGCCTTAATTCGTGATCACCTAATTCTAATCGATAAAAGAGACCTTATTCGTGATCACCCCTCTCCACGACAAAAACGCGGGAAAACGATAGAAAAACTTTAAACAGCGAAATCTTCTAAACGTAGCGTCTAATCGATAAAAGATGCTTAATTCGTGATCCCCCTTTCCTCGGCAAAAACGCGGGAAAACCATAGAAATTTAAACAGCGATATCTCTTAAACGAAGCGTCTAATTGACAAAATAGCCTTAGTTCGTGATCACCCCTTTCCTCGGAAAAACGAGGGAAAACCATAGACAAACTTTAAACAGCGATATCTCCTAAACGAAGCGTCTAATCGTCTAGTACTACAGGAAAACTTTAAACGGCGATATCTTCTAAACGAGGCGTCTAATCGATAAAAGAGCCTTAATTCGTGATCACTCCTCTCCTCGGCCTTCGGACGCCCATAAAAAACTTTAAACAACGATATCTCCTAAACAGAGCGTCTAATCGATAAAAGAGCCTTAATTCGTGATCAAACAGCATTAATTCGTGATCCCCCTTTCCTCGGCAAAAACGCGGGAAAACCATAGAACTTTAAACAGCGATATCTCTTAAACGAAGCGTCTAATTGACAAAATAGCCTTAATTCGTGATCACCCCTTTCCTCGGAAAAACGAGGGAAAACCAAAGACAAACTTTAAACAGCGATATCTCCTGAACGAAGCATCTAATCGATAAAAGAGCCCTTATTCGTCATCACTCCTCTCCTCGGCCAAAAACGTCGGACGTCCATTGAAAAACTTTAAATAGCGATATCTCCTAAACGGAGCGTCTAATCGATAAAAGAGCATTAATTCGTGATCCCCCCATTCCTCCGCCGAAAACGTCGGACGCCCATAAAAAAAACTTTAAACAACGATATCTCCTGAACGGAGCTTCTAATCGATAAAAGAGCCTTAATTCGTGATCACCTCTTTCCTCGGCAAAAACGCGGGAAAACCATAGAAAAACTTTAAACAGCGATGTCTCCTAAAAGAAGCTTCTAATCGATAAAAGAGCCTCAATTCGTGATCACCGCTCTCCTCGACCAAAAACGTCGGACGTCCATTGAAAAACTTTAAACAGCGATATCTCCTAAACGGAGCGTCTAATCGATTAAAGAACCTTAATTCGTGATCCCCCTTTCCTCGGCATAAGCGCGGGAATACTACAGGAAAACTTTAAACGGCGATTTATCGATTAAACGAAGCGTTTAATCGATAAAACAGCCTCAGTTCGTGATCACCCCTTTCCTCTGCAAAAACGCCAGAATACTACAGAAAAACTTTAAAGGGCGATATCTTCTAAACGAAGCGTCTAATCGATAAAAGAGCCTTAATTCGTGATCACTCCTCTCCTCGGCCAAAAACGTCGGACGTCCATTGAACAACTTTAAACAGCGATATCTCCTAAACAGAGCGTCTAATCGATAGAAGAGCCCTAATTCGTGATCCCCCATTCCTCTGCCGAAAACGTCGGACGCCCATAAAAAAACATTAAACAGCGATATCTCCTAACCGGAGCGTCTAATCGATAAAAGAGCCTTAATTCGTGATCTCCTAATTCTAATCGATAAAAGAGACCTTATTCGTGATCACCCCTTTCCTCGGCCAAAAACGCGGGAATACTACAGAAAAACTTTAAACGGCGATATCTTCTAAACGAAGCGTCTAATCGATAAAAGAGCCTAAATTCGTGATCACTCCTCTCCTCGGCCAAAAACGTCGGACGTCCATTGAACAACTTTAAACAGCGATATCTCCTAAACAGAGCGTCTAATCGATAGAAGAGCCTTAATTCGTGATCCCCCATTCCTCTGCCGAAAACGTCGGACGCCCATAAAAAAACATTAAACAGCGATATCTCCTAAACGGAGCGTCTAATCGATAAAAGAGCCTTAATTCGTGATCACCTAATTCTAATCGATAAAAGAGACCTTATTCGTGATCACCCCTCTCCACGACAAAAACGCGGGAAAACGATAGAAAAACTTTAAACAGCGAAATCTTCTAAACGTAGCGTCTAATCGATAAAAGATGCTTAATTCGTGATCCCCCTTTCCTCGGCAAAAACGCGAGAAAACCATAGAACTTTAAACAGCGATATCTCTTAAACGAAGCGTCTAATTGACAAAATAGCCTTAATTCGTGATCACCCCTTTCCTCGGAAAAACGAGGGAAAACCATAGACAAACTTTAAACAGCGATATTTCCTAAACGAAGCGTCTAATCGTCTAATACTACAGGAAAACTTTAAACGGCGATATCTTCTAAACGAGGAGTCTAATCGATAAAAGAGCCTTAATTCCCGATCACTCCTCTCCTCGGCCTTCGGACGCCCATAAAAAACTTTAAACAACGATATCTCCTAAACAGAGCGTCTAATCGATAAAAGAGCCTTAATTCGTGATCACTCCTCTCCTCGGCCAAAAACGTCGGACGTCCATTGAACAACTTTAAACAGCGATATCTCCTAAACGGAGCGTCTAATCGATTAAAGAGCCTTAATTCGTGATCACCCCTTTCCTCGGCAAAAGCGGGAATACTACAGGAAAACTTTAAACGGCGATATTTTCTAAACAAAGCGTCTAATCGATAAAAGAGCTTAATTCGTAATCACTCCTCTCCTCGACCAAAAACGTCGGACGTCCATTGAAAAACTTTAAACAGCGATATCTCCTAAACAGAGCGTCTAATCGATAAGAGAGCCTTTATTCGTGATCACCCCTTTCCTCGAAAAAAACGTGGGAATACTACAGGAAAACTTTAAATGGCGATATCTTCTAAACGAAGCGTCTAATTGATAAAAGAGCCTTAATTCGTGATCACCCCTCTCCTCGACTAAAAACGTCGGACGTCCATTGAAAAACTTTAAACAGCGATATCTCCTAAACAGAGCGTCTAATCGATAAAAGAGCCTTTATTCGTGACCCCCCCCCCCCCATTCTTCTGCTGAAAACGTCGGACGCCCATAAAATGACTTTAAACAGCGATATCTCCTAAACGAAGAATTTAATCGATAAAACAGCCTCAGTTCGTGATCACCCCTTTCCTCGGCAAAAACGGCAGAATACTACAGAAAAATTTTAAACGGCGATATCTTCTAAACGAAGCGTCTAATCGATAAAAGAGCTTTAATTCGTGATCACTCCTCTCCTCGGCCAAAAACGTCGGACGTCCATTGAACAACTTTAAACAGCGATATCTCCTAAACGGAGCGTCTTATTAATAAAACAGCCTTAATTCGTGATCACCCCTTTTCTCGGAAAAAACGCAGGAAGACTACAGAAAAAATTTAAACAGCGATATTTCTAAACGAAGCGTCTAATCGACAAAAGAGCCTTAATTCGTAATCACTCGATTAAACGCTTTTCACTGTTTTGTCGATTAAACGAAGCGTTTAATCGATAAAACAGCCTCAGTTCGTGATCATCCCTTTCCTCGGCCAAAAACGCGGGAATACCACAGGAAAACTTTGAATGGCGATATTTTCTAAACGAAGCGTCTAATCGATAAAAGAGCCTTAATTCGTGATCACTCCTCTCCTCGGCCAAAAACGTCGGACGTCCATTGAATAACTTTAAACAGCGATATCTCCTAAACAGATCGTCAAATCGATAGAAGAGCCTTAATTCGTGATCCCCCATTCCTCTGCCGAAAACGTCGGACGCCCATAAAAAAACATTAAACAGCGATATCTCCTAAACGGAGCGTCTAATCGATAAAAGAGCCTTAATTCGTGATCACCTAATTCTAATCGATAAAAGAGGCCTTATTCGTGATCACCCCTCTCCACGACAAAAATGCGGGAAAACGATAGAAAAACTTTAAACAGCGAAATCTTCTAAACGTAGCGTCTAATCGATAAAAGATGCTTAATTCGTGATCCCCCTTTCCTCGGCAAAAACGCGGGAAAACCATAGAACTTTAAACAGCGATATCTCTTAAACGAAGCGTCTAATTGACAAAATAGCCTTAATTCGTGATCACCCCTTTCCTCGGAAAAACGAGGGAAAACCATAGACAAACTTTAAACAGTGATATCTCCTAAACGAAGCGTCCAATCGTCTAATACTACATGAAAACTTTAAACGGCGATATCTTCTAAACGAGGCGTCTAATCGACAAAAGAGCCTTAATTCGTGATCACTCCTCTCCTCGGCCTTCGGACGCCCATAAAAAACTTTAAACAACTATATCTCCTAAACAGAGCGTCTAATCGATAAAAGAGCCTTAATTCGTGATCAAAGAGCATTAATTCGTGATCACCCCTTTCCTCGGCCAAAAACGCGGGAATACTACAGAAGAACTTTAAACGGCGATATCTTCTAAACGATGCGTCTAATCGATAAAAGAGCCTTAATTCGTGATCACCCCTCTCCTCGACCAAAAACGTCGGACGTCCATTGAAAAACTTTAAACAGCGATATCTCCTAAACGGAGCGTCTAATCGATAAAAGAGCCTTAATTCGTGATCCCCCCATTCCTCTGCTGAAAACGTCGGACGCCCATAAAAAGACTTTAAACAGCGATATCTCCTAGACGGAGCGTCTAATCGATAAAAGAGCCTTAATTCGTGATCACCTAATTCTAATCGATAAAAGAGACCTTATTCGTGATCACCCCTCTCCACGACAAAAACGCGGGAAAACGATAGAAAAACTTTAAACAGCGAAATCTTCTAAACGTAGCGTCTAATCGATAAAAGATGCTTAATTCGTGATCCCCCTTTCCTCGGCAAAAACGCGGGAAAACCATAGAACTTTAAACAGCGATATCTCTTAAACTAAGCGCCTAATTGACAAAATAGCCTTAATTCGTGATCACCCCTTTCCTCGGAACAACTAGGGAAAACCATAGACAAACTTTAAACAGCGATATCTCCTAAACGAAGCGTCTAATCGTCTTATACTACAGGAAATTTTTAAACGGCGATATCTTCTAAACGAGGCGTCTAATCGATAAAAGAGCCTTAATTCGTGAGCACTCCTCTCCTCGGCCTTCGGACGCCCATAAAAAACTTTAAACAACGATATCTCCTAAACAGAGCGTCTAATTGATAAAAGAGCCTTAATTCGTGATCAAAGAGCATTAATTCGTGATCCCCCTTTCCTCGGCCAAAAACGCGGGAATACTACAGAAGAACTTTAAACGGCGATATTTTTTAAACGAAGCGTCTAATCGATAAAAGAGCTTTAATTCGTGATCACTCCTCTCCTCGGCCAAAAACGCGGGAAAACCATAGAAAAACTTTAAACAGCGGTATCTTCTAAACGAAGCGTCTAATCGATAAAAGAGCCTTAATTCGTGATCACCCCTTTCCTCGGCAAAAACGAGGGAATATTACAGAACAACTTTATATGGCGATATCTTTTAAACTAAGCATCTAATCGATAAAAGAGCCTTAATTCATGATCACCCCTTTCCTCGAAAAAACGCGGGAAAACTATAGAAAAACTTTAAGCAGCGATATCTCCTAAACAAAGCGTCTAATCGATAAAAGAGCCTTAATTCGTGATCACCCCTTTCCACGTCAAAAAACGCGGGAATACTACAGAAAATTTTTAAACGGCGATATCTTCTAAACGAAGCGTCTAATCGATAAAAGAGCCTTAATTCGTGAGCACCCCTCTCCACGACCAAAAACGTCGGACGTCCATTGAAAAACTTTAAACAGCGATATCTCCTAAACGGATCGTCTAATCGATAAAAGAGCCTTAATTCGTGATCACTCCTCTCCTCGGCCAAAAACGTCGGACGTCCATTAAAAAAATTTAAATAGCGATATCTCCTAAACGGAGTGTCTAATCGATAAAAGATTCTTAATTCGTGATCACCCCTTTCCACGGCAAAAACGGGGGAAACCATAGAAAAACTTTAACAGCGATATCTCCTAAACGATGCGTTTAATCGATAAAACAGCCTCAGTTCGTGATCACCCCTTTCCTCGGCAAAAACGCCAGAATACTACAGAAAAACTTTAAACGGCGATATCTTCTAAACGAAGCGTCTAATCAAAAAAAAAAAGCCTTAATTCGTGATCTCTCCTCGGCCAAAAACGTCGGACGCCCATAAAAAACTTTAAACAGCAATATCTTCTAAACGAAGCGTCTAATCTATAAAAGAGCCTTAATTCGTGATCAAAAAAAACGCGGGAATAGTACAGAAGAACTTTAATCGGCGATATCTTCTAAACGAAGCGTCTAATCGATAAAAGAGCTTAATTCGTGATCACTCCTCTCCTCGGCCAAAAACGTCGGACGTCCATTGAACAACTTTAATCAGCGATATCTCCTAAACGGAGCGTCTTATTAATAAAATAGCCCCTTTTCTCGGAAAAAAAACGCAGGAAGACTACAGAAAAACTTTAAACAGCGATATTTCTAAACGAAGCGTCTAATCGACAAAAGAGCCTTAATTCGTGATCACCCCTTTCCTCGGAAAAACGCGGGAAAACCATAGACAAACTTTAAACAGCGATATCTCCTAAACGAAGCGTCCAATCGATAAAAGAGCCTTTATTCGTGATCACCCCTTTCCTCGGCAAAAACGCGGGAATACTACAGGAAAACTTTAAACGGCGATATCTTCTAAACGAAGCGTCTAATCGATAAAAGAGCCTTAATTTGTGATCACCCCTCTCATCGACCAAAAACGTCGGACGTCCATTTAAAAACTTTAAACAGCGGTATCTCCTAAACGGAGCGTCTAATCGATAAAAGAGCCTTAATTCGTGATGCCCCCATTCCTCTGCCGAAAACGTCGGACGCCCATAAAAATACTTTAAACAGCAATATCTCCTAAACGGAGCGTCTAATCGATAAAAGAGCCTTAATTCGTGATCACCCATTTCGTCGGCAAAAACGCGGGAATACTACAGAAAAATCTTCTGAACGGCGATATCTTCTAAACGGATCGTCTAATCGATTAAAGAGCCTTAAATCGTGATCACCCCACTCCTCGGCCAAAAACGTCGGACGTCCATTGAATAACTTTAAACGGCGATATCTCCTTAACCGAGCGTCTTATCGATAAAAGAGCCATGATTCGTGATCCTCCCTTTCCTCGGCCGAAAACGACGGACGCCCATAAAAAAAATTTTAAACAGCGATATCTCCTAAACGAAGCGTCTAATCGACAAAAGAGCCTTAATTCATGATCAACCCTTTCCTCGAAAAACGCGGGAAAACCATAGACAAACTTTAAACAGCGATATCTCCTAAACAAAGCGTCTAATCCATAAAAGAGCCTAAATTCGTGATCACGCCTTTGCTCGGCAAATACTACAGAAAATCTTTAAACGGCGATATCTTCTAAATGGAGCGTCTTATCGATAAAAGAGCCTCAATTCGTGATCACCCCTTTGCTCGGCAAAAAGGCGGGAATACTACAGAAAAACTTTAAACGGCTATATCTTCTAAACAAAACGTCTAATCGATAAAAGAGCCTTAATTCGTTATCCCCCCCATTCCTCGGCCGAAAAAGTCGGATGCCAATAAAAAAAACTTTAAACAGCGATATCTCCTAAAAGAAGCGTCTAATCGATCAAAGAGGCTTAATTCGTGATCACCGCTTTCCTCGGCAAAAACGCAGGAATACGAGTACTACAGAAAAACTAAAAAAGGCGATATCGTTTAAACGAAGCGTCTAATCGATAAAAGAGCCTTAATTCGTGATCACCCCTCTCCTCGGCCAAAAACGTCGGACAGCCATTGAAAAACTTCAAACAGCGATATCTCCTAAACGGAGCGTCTAATCGATAAAAGTGCCTTATTTTAGTGATCCCCCCATTCCTCGGCCGAAAATGTCGGTCGCCCATTAAAAACTTTAAACAGCGATATCTCCTAAACCGAGCGTCTAATCGATAAAAGAGCCTCAATTCGTGATCACCCCTTTCCTCGGCAAAAACTCGGGAAAACCATAGAAGATACTTTAAACAGCGATACCTCCTAAACGAAGCGCCCAATCGATAAAATATCCTTAATTCGTGAACATCCCTTTCCTCGGAAAAAACGCGGGAACACTACAGAAAAACTTTAAACGGCGCTATCTCCTAAACAAAACGTCTAATCGATAAAAGAGCCTTAATTCGTGATCACTTCTTTCCTCGGCAAAAACGAGGGAATATTACAGAAAAACTTTATATGGCGATATCTTCTTAACTAAGCGTCTAATCGATAAAAGAGCCTTAATTCGTGATCACCCCTTTTATCGACAAAAACGCGGGAAAACCATAGAAAAACTCTAAACAGCGATATCTCCTTTACAAAGCCTGTAATCGATAAAAGAGCCTTAATTCGTGATTACCCCTTTCCTCGGCAAAAACGCGGGAAAACCATAGAAAATGGTTTAAAAGCGATATATCCCAAACGAAGCGTCAAATCGATAAAATATCCTTAATTCGTGATCACCCCTTTCCTCGGAAAAAACGCGGGAAGACTACAGAAAAACTTTAAACAGCGATATCTTCTAAACGGAGCGTCTAATCGACAAAAGAGCCTTAATTCGTGATCACCCCTCTCCTCGGCCAAAAACGTCGGACGTCCATTGAAAACCTTTAAACAGCGATATCTCCTTAACGGGGCGTATAATCGATAAAAGAGCCGGAAAAAACGCGGGAAGACTACAGAAAAACTTTAAACAGCGATATCTTCTAAACGGAGCGTCTAATCGGCAAAAGAGCCTTTATTCGTGATCACCCCTTTCCTCGGCAAAAACGCGGGAAAACCATAGAAAAACTTTAAGCAGCGATACAATACAGCGATAAAATATCCGTAATTCGTGACCACCCCTTTCCTCGGAAAAAACGCTGGAAGACTACAGAAATGCTTTAAACGGCGATATCTCCTAAACGAAACGTCTAATCGATAAAAGAGCCCCGTGATCCCCCCCATTCCTTGGCCGAAAACGTCGGACGCACATAGAAAAAACTTAAACAGCGATATCTCTTAAACGGAGCGTCTAATCGATAAAAGAGGCTTAATTGGTGATCCCCCCATTCCTTGGCCGAAAACATCAGACGCCCATAGAAAATTTAAACAGCGATATCTCCTAAACGAAGCTTCAAATCGACAACAAAGCCTTAAATCGTGGTCACGCCTTTCCTCGGCAAAAACCCGGAAAAACCATAGAAAAACTTTAAACAGCGATATCTTCTAAACGGAGCGTCTAATCGACAAAAGAGCCTTTATTCGTGATCACCCCTTTCCTCGGTAAAAATGCGGGAGAACCATAGAAAAACTTTAAACAGCTATGTCTCCTAAAGAAAGCGTCTAATCGACAAAAGAGCTTTATTCGTGATCACCCCCTTCCTCGACAAAAACGCGGGAAAACCATAGAAAAACTTCAATCGGCGATATCTTCTAAACGAAGCTTATAATCGATAAAAGAGCCTTAATTGGTGATCACCCCTTTCCTCATCAAAAACGCGAGAAAACCATAGAAAAATTTAAAACATCGATATCTCCTTAACGGAGCGTCTAATCGATAAAATATCCTTAATTCGTGATCACCCCTTTCCTCGGTAAAAATGCGGGAGAACCATAGAAAAACTTTAAACAGCTATGTCTCCTAAACGGAGCCTCTAATCGATAAAAAAGCCTAAATTCGCGATCGCCCCTTTCCTCGGCAAAAACAGGAGAAAACCATAAAACAAATTTTAAACAGCGATATTTCCTAAACGAAGCGTCTAATCGATAAAAGAGCCTTAATTCGTGATCCCCCCTTTCGTCAACAAAAACCAGGGAAAACCATAGAAAATATTTAAACAGCGATATCTTCTAAACGAAACGTCTAATCGATAAAAGCGATATCTTCTAAACGAAGCGTCTAATCGATAAAAGAGCCTTGATTCGTGATCACCCCTTTCCTCGGAAAAAATGCGGGAATACTACAGAGAAACTTTATATTGCGATATCTTCTAAACTAAGCGTCTAATCGATAAAATGCCTTGATTCGTGATCACCCCTTTCCTCGGAAAAAATGCAGGAATACTACAGAGAAACTTTAAACGGCGATATCTCCTAAACGAAGCGTCTAATCGACAAAAGAGCCTTTATTCGTGATCATTTGGCAAAAACGAGGGAATGTTACAGAAAAACTTGTTATGGCGATATCTTTTAAACTAAGCGTCTAATCGATAAAAAGAGCCTTAATTCGTGATCACCCCTTTCCTCGGCAAAAACGCGGGAAAACCAAAGAAAAACTTTAAACAGCGATATCTCCTAAACGAAACGTCTAATCGATAAAAGAGCCTTAATTCGTGATCACCACTTTCCTCGGCAAAAACGAGATAATTTTACAGAAAAACTTTATATGGCGGACGCCCATAAAAAACTTTAAACAGCGACATCTCCTAAACGAAGCGTGTAATCAACAAAAGAGCCTTAATTCGTGATCATCCCTTTCCTCGGCAAAAAGGCGGGAATACTACAGAAAAACTTTAAACGGCTATATCTTCTAAACAAAACGTCTAATCGACAAAAGAGCCTTAATTCGTTATCCCCCCCATTCCTCGGCCGAAAAAGTCGGATGCCAATAAAAAAAACTTTAAACAGCGATATCTCCTAAAAGAAGCGTCTAATCGATCAAAGAGGCTTAATTCGTGATCACCGCTTTCCTCGGCAAAAACGCAGGAATACGAGTACTACAGAAAAACTAAAAACTGCGATATCGTTTAAACGAAGCGTCTAATCGATAAAAGAGCCTTAATTCGTGATCACCCCTCTCCTCGGCCAAAAACGTCGGACAGCCATTGAAAAACTTCAAACAGCGATATCTCCTAAA
Source organism: Hydrotaea diabolus (assembly GCA_963513945.1). Taxonomy (NCBI): domain Eukaryota; kingdom Metazoa; phylum Arthropoda; class Insecta; order Diptera; family Muscidae; genus Hydrotaea; species Hydrotaea diabolus. Next base: position 67,767,395 of record OY740718.1, read on the forward strand.
CGGAGCGTCTAATCGATAAAAGTGCCTTTTTTAGTGATCCCCCCATTCCTCGGCCGAAAATGTCGGACGCCCATTAAAAACTTTAAACAGCGATATCTCCTAAACCGAGCGTCTAATCGATAAAAGAGCCTCAATTCGTGATCACCCCTTTCCTCGGCAAAAACTCGGGAAAACCATAGAAGATACTTTAAACAGCGATACCTCCTAAACGAAGCGCCCAATCGATAAAATATCCTTAATTCGTGATCATCCCTTTCCTCGGAAAAAACGCGGGAACACTACAGAAAAACTTTAAACGGCGCTATCTCCTAAACAAAACGTCTAATCGATAAAAGAGCCTTAATTCGTGATCACTTCTTTCCTTGACAAAAACGAGGGAATATTACAGAAAAACTTTATATGGCGATATCTTCTAAACTAAGCGTCTAATCGATAAAAGAGCCTTAATTCGTGATCACCCCCTTCCTCGGCAAAGGCGCGGGAAATTCATAGAAAAACTTCAGTCAGCAATATCTTCTGAACGAAGCGTCTAATCGATAAAAGAGCCTTAATTCGTGATCACCCCTTTTATCGACAAAAACGCGGGAAAACCATAGAAAAACTCTAACAGCGATATCTCCTTTACAAAGCCTGTAATCGATAAAAGAGCCTTAATTCGTGATTACCCCTTTCCTCGGCAAAAACGCGGGAAAACCATAGAAAATGGTTTAAAAGCGATATATCCTAAACGAAGCGTCAAATCGATAAAATATCCTTAATTCGTGATCACCCCTTTCCTCGGAAAAAACGCGGGAAGACTACAGAAAAACTTTAAACAGCGATATCTTCTAAACGGAGCGTCTAATCGACAAAAGAGCCTTAATTCGTGATCACCCCTCTCCTCGGCCAAAAACGTCGGACGTCCATTGAAAACCTTTAAACAGCGATATCTCCTTAACGGGGCGTATAATCGATAAAAGAGCCTTTATTCGTGATCACCCCTTTCCTCGGCAAAAACGCGGGAAAACCATAGAAAAACTTTAAGCAGCGATACAATACAGCGATAAAATATCCGTAATTCGTGACCACCCCTTTCCTCGGAAAAAACGCTGGAAGACTACAGAAATGCTTTAAACGGCGATATCTCCTAAACGAAACGTCTAATCGATAAAAGAGCCCCGTGATCCCCCCATTCCTTGGCCGAAAACGTCGGACGCACATAGAAAAAACTTAAACAGCGATATCTCCTAAACGGAGCGTCTAATCGATAAAAGAGGCTTAATTGGTGATCCCCACATTCCTTGGCCGAAAACATCAGACGCCCATAGAAAATTTAAACAGCGATATCTCCTAAACGAAGCGTCAAATCGACAACAAAGCCTTAAATCGTGGTCACGCCTTTCCTCGGCAAAAACCCGGAAAAACCATAGAAAAACTTTAAACAGCGATATCTCCTAAACGAAGCGTGTAATCGGTAAAAGAGCCTTTATTCGTGATCACCCCTTTCCTCGGTAAAAATGCGGGAGAACCATAGAAAAACTTTAAACAGCTATGTCTCCTAAAGAAAGCGTCTAATCGACAAAAGAGCTTTATTCGTGATCACCCCCTTCCTCGACAAAAACGCGGGAAAACCATAGAAAAACTTCAATCGGCGATATCTTCTAAACGAAGCTTATAATCGATAAAAGAGCCTTAATTGGTGATCACCCCTTTCCTCATCAAAAACGCGAGAAAACCATAGAAAAATTTAAAACATCGATATCTCCTTAACGGAGCGTCTAATCGATAAAATATCCTTAATTCGTGATCACCCCTTTCCACGGTAAAAATGCGGGAGAACCATAGAAAAACTTTAAACAGCTATGTCTCCTAAACGGAGCCTCTAATCGATAAAAAAGCCTAAATTCGCGATCACCCCTTTCCTCGGCAAAAACAGGAGAAAACCATAAAACAAATTTTAAACAGCGATATTTCCTTAACGAAGCGTCTAATCGATAAAAGAGCCTTAATTCGTAAACACCCCCTTCCTCGGCAAAAACGCGGGAAAACCAAAGAAAAACTTTAAACAGCGATATCTCCTAAACGAAACGTCTAATCGATAAAAGAGCCTTAATTCGTGATCACCACTTTCCTCGGCAAAAACGAGATAATTTTACAGAAAAACTTTATATGGCGGACGCCCATAAAAAACTTTAAACAGCGACATCTCCTAAACGAAGCGTGTAATCAACAAAAGAGCCTTAATTCGTGATCATCCCTTTCCTCGGCAAAAAGGCGGGAATACTACAGAAAAACTTTAAACGGCTATATCTTCTAAACAAAACGTCTAATCGACAAAAGAGCCTTAATTCGTTATCCCCCCCATTCCTCGGCCGAAAAAGTCGGATGCCAATAAAAAAAAACTTTAAACAGCGATATCTCCTAAAAGAAGCGTCTAATCGATCAAAGAGGCTTAATTCGTGATCACCGCTTTCCTCGGCAAAAACGCAGGAATACGAGTACTACAGAAAAACTTCAATCAGCGATATCTCATAAACGAAGCGTCTAATCGATAAAAGAGCCTTAATTCGCGATCACCCCTTTCCTCGGCAAAAACAGGAGAAATGCATA